>NW_026845477.1:4974958-5115601 GCF_025583915.1 Anolis sagrei ordinatus | reverse complement strand
GGCAATTGACACAATCGCTCCGGAACGCCCCCTCTCGAGTAACCGAGCTAAACCAGCCTCTTGGTTTACTGAGGAGCTGGCAGCGATGAAGCGAAAGAAGAGGAGGCTAGAGTGCGTGTGGCGCCAGAATCCCACCAATCCAGCCCAAACACACCTGAATGCCTTTTTAAGGTCCTACGGTGTGGCAATAGCGGCAGCTCAGAAAACATTCATCACAGCCAATATTGCATCAGCGAAGAATCGTCCGGCGGAGCTTTTCCGAGTTGTCAGGGCCTGTTAAATCCGCCAAAAAGCGAGGCCTCGGACAACTCGGTGGCTCGCTGTGAAGCATTTGCTCGATCCTTCACGGATAAAATTGAGCGGATTCGGTCGGGTTTTGACGTCATGTTAACAGCAGTCTCTGAGGATGTAACGAGAGCATCTGCTTGTCCAGTTTTGTTGGATCCGTTTCAATTGGTTCATTGAGGATGTGGACAGGATCCTTGGAGAGGTGTGACCCACCACATGCATCCTAGACCCCTGTCCATCCTGGCTGATAAAAGAAGCCAGAGGGGGTTTGGCAGAGTGGGTGAAGGTGGTGGTTAATGCCTCCTTACAGGAGGGAAAATTTCCAGCGAGCTTAAAACAAGCTGTTATAAAACCGCTGTTGAAGAAACCATCACTGGATCCCACTCAATTCGACAACTATCAGCCAGTTTCCAATCTCCCCTATTTGGGCAAAGTCATGGAACGTGTGGTGGCAGCACAACTCCAAGGATTTCTGGTAGACACTGATTATCTAGATCCGGCACAGTCCGGCTTTAGGCCGGGACATGGAACTGAGACAGCCTTGGTCGCCTTGGTAGATGATCTGCGCAGGGAGCTGGACAGGGGGAGTGTGTCCCTGTTAGTTCTGCTGGACCTCTCAGCGGCCTTCGATACCGTCGATCACGGTATCCTTCTGGGGCGCCTCATGGACATGGGGCTCGGAGGCACTGCGTTGCGGTGGCTCCGATCCTTCCTTGAGGGACGGACCCAGAAGGTGTTATTGGGTGACACCTGTTCGACTCCGCAACCGTTGTTGTGCGGAGTCCCACAGGGTTCAATTCTGTCCCCGATGTTATTTAACATCTACATGAAGCCGCTGGGGGAGATCATTCGGAGTTTCGGAATGAGATGTTATCTCTACGCAGATGACGTCCAAATCTGTCACTCCTTTCCACCTGTCACTAAGGAGGCTGTCCAGACCTTGAACCGGTGCTTGGCTGCTGTATCGGACTGGATGAAAGCTAACAAATTGAAATTGAATCCAGACAAGACAGAGGTCCTACTGGTCAGTCGTAAGGCCGAACAGGGCATAGGGTTACAGCCTGTGTTAGACGGGGTTACACTCCCCCTGAAGACGCAGGTTCGCAGCTTGGGAGTGATCCTTGACTCATCGCTGAGCCTGGAACCCCAGGTCTCGGCTGGGAGAGCTTTTGCACAATTAAAACTTGTGCGCCAGCTGCGCCCGTACCTTGGGAAGTCGGATCTGGCCACGGTGTCCACGCTCTTGTTACATCCCGATTGGATTACTGCAACGCACTCTACGTGGGGTTGCCTTTGAAGACTGCTCGGAAACTCCAACTGGTCCAACGAGAGGCAGCCAGATTGCTCACTGGAGCGACATACAGGGAGCATACCACCCCCCTGTTGTGTCAGCTCCACTGGCTGCCGATCCAATTCCGAGCACAATTCAAAGTGCTGGTTTTACCTACAAAACCCTATACGGTTCCGGCCCAGTGTATCTGTCCGAACGGATCTCCCTCTACGTCCCACCTCGGAGTCTAAGATCTTCTGGGGAGGCCCTGCTCTCGACCCCGCCTCTATCACAAGTGAGATTGGCAGGGACGAGGAGCAGGGCCTTCTCGGTGGTGGCCCCCCACCTGTGGAACTCACTCCCCGGGGAGATTAGATCGGCAACGTCCCTCCTTTCATTTAGGAAAAAGTTGAAAACCTGGATATGGGACCAGGCATTTGGACATCATGGCAGCTAAAGAAAGACCTGATGACGAGCTGGAATTTGACAAGACGGAATGGATTTACGAAACTCCGAACGCTGAGCTCAGGATTAGTCTACTACTGTGTTACTGTATTTTTGTGTAGTGATGTTTTTAAAAATCTTTTAATATGTAATTCTTTAATTTGCTTATATATGTATGTTTATGTGATAAAGGCATCAAATTGTGCCTTCCTCTGTAAGCTGCCCTGAGTCCCCCCCCCGGGGATGAGAAGGGCGGGGTAAAAGTGACGGAAATAAATAAATAAATAAATTGTGGATTTCAATGGCTGGGGAGGGGGGGTTGAGGGGCTTCAGCCCTCCCCCCCCCCCAAATTCTCAGGTGGTCCACGAGAAGGTCTTACTGGTACATTATTTTAAACTGTTATGTTTATTCATATCATGATCTGATCGCCATGCTCAATATATCCCACATGCATGGGGGTATTGGGGTAACGATACAAAAGGTTTGCTAGGGTAGGGTACCTGTCCGAACGTATCTCCTTCTATGTCCCACCTTGGAGCTTAAGATCTTCTGGGGAGGCCCTGCTCTTGGCCCCACCTCTATCACAAGTGAAGCTGGTGGGGACGAGGGACGGGGCCTTCTCAGTGGTGGCCCCTCACCTGTGGAACTCACTCCCCGGGGAAATTAGGTCATCAACATCCCTCCTCTCCTTCAGAAGGAAGCTGAAAACATGGATATGGGACCAGGCCTTTGGGTAATCTGGCAGACTGACAAGGTAATGACGACCAGAATTGGAAAGGACTATGGTAATGCTGAATGGACTTACGGATTTTAGAACTCGGTGAACGTTGGCCACTAGATTGTTGAATTGTTGGCATCGAATTGTGCCAGTTGTAAGCCGCCTAGAGTCCCCCCTAGGGGGTTGAGAAGGGCAGAGTAGAAGTGCCACTAGCACTTCTTGGGCAGAGAAAGCTCAGGACCTTGCTAAACTATAACTCCCAGGATTGCATAGCATTAAGCCATGGCAGTTAAAGAGGTGTCAAAATTGCATTAATTCTATGGTGTAGATCGGGCATGGGCAAATTTGGTTCCTCCAGGTGTTTTGGACTCCAACTCCCATCATTCCTAACAGCCTCAGGCCCCTTCCTTTTCCCCCTCAGCCGCTTAAGCTCTATGAGCAAGCTCTATGAGCAAACTTGGGCCCTCCAGGTGTTTTGGACTCCAACTCCCATCATTCCCAACAGCCTCAGGCCCCTTCCTTTTCCCCCTCAGCCGCTTAAGATCTATGAGCAAGCTCTATGAGCAAACTTGGGCCCTCCAGGTGTTTTGGACTCCAACTCCCATCATTCCTAACAGCCTCAGGCCCCTTCCTTTTCCCCCTCAGCCGCTTAAGCTCTATGAGCAAGCTCTATGAGCAAACTTGGGCCCTCCAGGTGTTTTGGACTCCAACTCCCATCATTCCTAACAGCCTCAGGCCCCTTCCTTTTCCCCCTCAGCCGCTTAATAGACCAGGCATGGGCCAACTTGGGCCCTCCAGGTGTTTTGGACTCCAACTCCCATCATTCCTAACAGCCTCAGGCCCCTTCCTTTTCCCCCTCAGCCGCTTAAGCTCTATAAGCAAACTTGGGCCCTCCAGGTGTTTTGGACTCCAACTCCCATCATTCCTAACAGCCTCAGGCCCCTTCCTTTTCCCCCTCAGCCGCTTAAGCTCTATAAGCAAACTTGGGCCCTCCGGGTGTTTTGGACTTCAACTCCCACCATTCCTAACAGCCTCAGGCCCCTTCCTTTTCCCCCTCAGCCGCTTAAGCAGGCCTGGGCCAACTTGGGCCCTCCAGGTGTTTTGGACTCCAACTCCCACCATTCCTAACAGCCTCAGGCCCCTTCCTTTTCCCCCTCGGCTGCTTAAGAGAACATGGGCCCTCCAGGTGTTTTGGACTCCAATACCCACCATTCCTAACATCCTCAGGCCCCTTCCTTCTCCCCCTCAGCCGCTTATAGGCCAACTTGGGCCCTCCAGGTGTTTTGGACTCCAACTCCCACCAATTCCTAACAGACTCAGGCCCCTTTCTTTTCCTCCTCATCCACTTAAGCGGCTGAGGGGGGAAAGGAAGGGGCTTGCTGTTAGGATTGGTGGGAGTTGAGTCCAAAACACCTGGAGGGCCCAAGCTTGCTCATCCTGCTCTAACCCATCTCTATGCTGGTTTGGTGAAAATGGGATGTGTAGTTCAATGCAATTGGAAGGTGACAGAGTGACAAAAACGGCCACGCTTTTCTAAAAACACAATTTTTGGAAGACGTGTTGCTGAATTAATTGAGGGTGCCATTTGAGTCAATTATAAATGGCTTCTAATTGATTTATAATCTACCTGGAAAAAGACCTAATTATGAACATTAAACTCTGAGGTTCACGAGTAAAGTGCCAGATTAATGACTCTGACAAAATGAACACGATAGTTACAAATTCCAGTCGGTAGCCTCCGATTTGGCCCTGGATAATACGGGGCTAAATTGGAATACTTCTGCATAAACCCACAGTATTATCAGTATTTTTTTTCCAACTCTGGGGAGAGGATTGAGATTCCTCCTTGAGTTCCTTCTGTGGAGAATCGCGGGCGCTCTATTTTGCATTTATTCATTAGTGTGTTTGTTTCAGAAGCATTGTATGAAAACCTCCGATATAAATATTCATTGGGCAGCTAAGAAAACAACAAAACATTGTTTTTTAAAAAAAGACAAAACAAAAATCGCCCGTCGGCCTTTGAAAATAGCAGTAAATCAATGCAAAGGATAAAGAGAGGAGAACAGAAGAGCAACGAATAGCTCGATGCGTTTGCTGGGTTTGGAGAAACAACAGGGTTTCGGTCCCTAAAAGAGGATGCTTGTCGTGCCTGGCAATTATTATTTTCCCTTTATGGCAGGGATTGGCACCATATTTGCGCCCAAGGGCCCGGTCCTGTTCAACATCTTTATTAACGACTTAGATGAAGGGCTAGAAGGCATGATCATCAAGTTTGCAGACGACACCAAATTGGGAGGGATAGCCAATAGTCCAGAGGACAGGAGCAGGATTCAAAACGATCTTGACAGATTAGAGAGATGATGGGCCAAAACTAACAAAATGAAGTTCAACAGTGACAAATGCAAGATACTCCACTTTGGCAGGAAAAACGAAATGCAAAGATACAGAATGGGGGACAATGCCTGGCTCGAGAGCAGTACGTGTGAAAAAGATCTTGGAGTCCTCGTGGACAACAAGTTAAACATGAGCCAGGAATGTGATGTGGCGGCAAAAAAAGCCAGTGGGATTTTGGCCTGCATCAATAGGAGCATAGTGTCTAGATCTAGGGAAGTCATGCTCCCCATGCTCTATTCCGCCTTGGTTAGACCACACCTGAAATATTGTATCCAATTCTGGGCACCACAATTCAAGAGAGATATTGACAAGCAGGAATGTATTCAGAGGAGGGCAACTAAAATGATCAAGGGTCTGGAGAACAAGCCCTATGAGGAGCGGCTTAAGGAGGGGCATGTTTAGCCTGAAGAAGAGAAGGCTGAGAGGAGACATGATGAGAGCCATGTATAAATATGAGAGGAAGCCACAGGGAGGAGGGAGCAAGCTTGTTTTCTGCTTCCCTGGAGACTAGGATGCAACGGAACAATGGCTTCAAACTAGAAGAGAGGAGATTCCATCTGAACATTAGGAAGAACTTCCTGACTGTGAGAGCCGTTCAGCAGTGGAACTCTCTGCCCCGGAGTGTGGTGGAGGCTCCTTCTTTGGAAGCTTTTAAACAGAGGCTGGATGGCCATCTGTCAGGGGTGATTTGAATGCAATATTCCTGCTTCTTGGCAGAATGGGGTTGGACTGGATGGCCCATGAGGTCTCTTCCAACTCTTTGATTCTATGATTCTATGATTCTACAACTCCAAAATTTTCTTAGTTCCAACAGACCTCACTACCTCTGAGAATGCTTGTCAAAGATGCAGGCGAAACGTCAGGAGAAATGCCTCTAGAACATGGCCATATACTCCAAAAAATCGAGTGCCCTGACAAATTTGTGAACATCCTGCGGCTCCTCCAGGATCATAGAATCCTAGAGTTGGAAGAGACCTCATGTTCAGTGTATTGTCGAAGGCTTTCAAGGCTTTCATGACTGGAATTACTGGGTTGTTGTAGGTTTTTTCGGGCTAAATAAATAAATATGATTTCCAGCTCTGGTTTACAAGACTGCTGCAAATCAACACCCCAACTTCAGTGACACCAGAGCTTGCAAATAACTTTCTAAGGCAACCCTGGAGCATTCCTCTTTGGATAGCAGTGGGGATCCACCTTGAATCCAGCAAAGGACAAGACCAAAGGCAATGAATGGGTCATTCGGAGAGGCTGCTTGGAGGAAGAGATGAGCAGCTGTGATGTTTTCAAGACCCAACCGTTCCTCTTCCATTCCATGCAAGGAAGTCAAGATGCCCTCCCTGAAACCGAAGGCCGGGAGGAACTCCTCCGGCGGATTCACTCCAGAGGTGCAACAACGAGACAAGAGTCAGGAGGCCTGCCAAGGACGCCAGATGTTTAATTAAAAACCCCTCCAAAATCACCTCGATTCACCTGCGGAAAAGGGAGCAGCGGCTGGGAAGGATCTCCGGCCAGGACTCCGATGGGGCTTCCTCCTCCGGCCCCTTCTCCCCCCCCCCCTTGTTTTTGGGTGTGAGAACTGAGTCCTTTCCAAAGGCTTCCTATCTGGGGTTTGGAAACTCCATGGAAAGAGAAGGTAATGTTTATATGGCCTCCTAGGAGAGGCACTTGGCACTAATTTGGGATATTCGCTCCTCTGGATTCTAAGGCGGATCTTACATCCTCTCATGCACCGATCGTGTTGTACAGTGGACTCTCAGTTAACCGGAACTCTCAAGCAACCAGCAAAAATCAAAGAAATAATACTCGAAAAAGTAAAATAAAATGAAATGCTATAGTATAGTAAAATTTTGGACCACTCTGACCACCTCCATGTCCGAAAACACAGAGAAGCCATTGAAACCCACAAGAAGAATAAGGACAATTTCAACAGAAATAAAACTATGAAAATGAACATGATCTGGGTACCAGTATTACAAAAAACACCAGGATCAAGACAGTAATTAAAGAACAGACAGCAAGCAATCAAGTACCAGTTAACACCTCCCAAACAGAGGATGCCTCCAGGCAACAGAGGAAAGGCACACTGCAACAGCCACGTCTTCAGGCTCCTCCTAAAGACTGCCAATGTGGGGGCTTGTCTGATATCATTGGAGAGCAAATTCCAGAATCAAGGGGCCACCACCAAGAAGGCCCTCTCCCTCGTCCCCACCCAATCGCGCCTGCGAGGGAGATGGGAGCGAGAGCAGGGCCTCTCCAGATGATCGAAGAGATCGCGTGAAATGCAGTCACACAGATAGGCGGGTCCCAAACCGTTCAGGGCTTTGTAGGTAAGAACCTGCACCTTGAATTGGGATCAGAAAATGAACGGCAGCCAATGGAGCTCCTTAAACAGGCGGGTTGACCGCTCCCTGTAAGTCTCCCCAGTAAGTAACCTGGCTGCCACCCGTTGGACCAATTGAAATTTCTGAGCCGTCTTCAAGGGCAGCCCCACGTAGAGTGCATTACAGTAATCCAATCTGGAGGTGACTAAGGCGTATGTGGACCTTAAGTAAAGTAAGTAATGGATGCAAAACTGGGAGCTGCAATTTGACAAGACCTTCTGCCCTCTTTGCCAAGTGTGTTGCATGTATGGCTGGACATTAAGATCCACACCAGTTTGGTGCCCTCAATGACAGAGGCTCTTGGAGACTAGGCATAAGTCAATGTTTAAATAATAAAATAAAATAAAAAATAAATGGCACTCAGCAGCAAACAACAATCTTGCAGTTCTCACCCAAACTAGCTAACTTTATCTTTGAAAACAACAAGAGACTAGTGAGCTATCTTTCCCTTCCATAGGCATCTCACATGTTGGCAATTGTCAAAAGCCAAGCACCGGGTGCTGTTTGGAAGACTTTTTCACCTCCAGTTTTGCACACTGAAAAATCCAAGGTGCTGTTCCAGCAGACACCACCCAACCCCTCTCCAATGCCTGTGATACAGCTTAATTATTATTATTATTATTATTATTATTATTATTATTATTATTATTATATTATAACTTTATTTGTACCCCGCTAGCATCTCCCAAGGGATTCGATGCGGCTTACAACAGGCCAGAGCCCAACACAATACAACAATACAATATTTATTTAGAAGATTTCTATACCGGCCTTCTCAACCTCGACGAGGGACTCAGGTCGGTTTACAGTGCATATCAAATACAATCATATAAAACAGCAAATACAACTCATTACATATTAAAATAGTACAACTCAGTACAATAAAACCTCATCATTACATCATTACAGTTTCCTACGCCAAATCGTCAATCCAGTCATGGTCATAATCATATTCATAGTCACAGTTCATCATAATTCATCACAGGGAAGGTTCTAGGTTCAGTCTTTGAATGCTGCATTCCAGAGCCATGTTTTTAACGATTTCCTGAACGTCAGGAGGGAGGGGGCAGATCTAACCTCTAGTGGGAGGGAGTTCCAAAGCCGGGGAGCCACCACCGAGAAGGCCCTGTCTCTCGTCCCCACCAACCGTGATTGTGAGGTGGTGGGACCGAGAGAGCAGGGCCTCTCTAGATGATCTTAACACCCTTGATGGTTCATAGGGAAGAATATGTTCGGACAGGTAAACTGGGCCGGAGCCGTTTAGGGCTTTATAGGTCAACACCAGCACTTTGAATTGTGCCCGGAAGCTGATCAGCAGCCAGTGGAGCTGGCGTAACAGAGGGGTCGTATGGTCTCTGTACCCTGCTCCTGTTAGCAACCTGGCTGCCGCGCGTTGGACTGATTGAAGCTTCCGGGCAGTCTTCAGAGGCACCCCCACGTAGAGAGCGTTGCAGTAGTCTAAACCGGATGTAACCAGAGCGTGGACTACCGTGGCCGAGTCAGACTTCCCAAGGTACGGGCGCAGCTGGCGCACGAAGCTTTTAATTGTGCAAAAGCTCCCCTGACCACCGCCGAGACCTGGGGTTCCAGGCTCAGCGATGAGTCCAGGGTCACTCCCAAGCTGCGAACCTGCGCCTTCAGGGGGAGTGTAACCCCATCCAGCACAGGCTGTAACCCTATACCCTGTTCGGCCTTTCGACTGACCAATACATAGCAAATAAAACAGTTAAGCAGAAAACAATAAACAATAGCAATACAACAAGACATTATTAAAAACTGAGCCGGCCGGAGTAGGGGTACAGGATTAAAAAGTGCTGAAGTGTCGGAGGGATATGGGATTAAAATATAAGTGCAGTGTGCAGTGAGCGGTGATCTTGGTTCTACTAAAGTGCTTCTGGGATTTGGTAGTGGGTTCCTAATCTGAAAAGGCACGTTGGAACAGCCAGGTTTTCAGATTCTTTCTGAAAACCGCCAAAGTAGGGGCTTGTCTGAGATCTTTCGGGAGGGCATTCCAGAGGCGGGGGGCCACCACAGAGAAGGCCCTGTCTCGCGTCCCCACCAAACGCGCCTGTGACGCGGGCGGAATCACGAGCAGGGCCTCTCCTGATGACCGGAGTGAGCGTGTGGGTTCGTAGACAGCGATGTGGTCACGCAGGTAGGGTGGTCCCAAACCGTTCAGGGCTTTGTAGGTAAGCACCTGCACCTTAAATTGGTAAGCACCTGCACCTTAATGGTGTAACATTAGAAAATGTTGACCATTTCCGCTCCCTTGGCAGCCACCTCTTCACCAAAGTCAACATCGACACCGAAATACAACACTGCTTGAGCTCTGTGAGCACAGCATTTTTCCGAATGAAGCAGAGAGTGTTTGAGGACCGGGACATCTGTAGGGATACCAAGGTGCTTGTTTATAGAGCTATTGTCTTCCCAACCCTACTATATGCCTGTGAGACATGGACTGTCTACAGACACCACATGCAACTCCTGGAACGATTCCATCAGCGTTGCCTCCGGAAAATCCTGCAAATCTCTTGGGAAGACAGGCAGACAAACGTCAGTGTGCTGGAAGAAGCAAAGACCACCAGCACTGAAGCGATGCTCCTATGCTATCAACTCTGCTGGACTGAATGCCACGATATTTGAATGCCTGATCACCATCTCCCAAAGCAGTTATTCTGCTCCCAGCTCAAGAATGGGAAACGTAATGATGGTGGACAGGGAAAGAGACTCAAAGATGGGCTTAAAGGGGTCCTCAATGGCAGAGGTCTTGGAGGCTAGCCATAAGTCAATGGCATTCAGCAGCAAACAACAATCTTGAAGTTCTCACCCAAACCGGCTAACTTTTGCTTTCAAAACAACAAGAGACTAGTGAGCTCTCCTTCTCTTCCATAGGCATCCCACAGATTGGCAATTGTCAAAAGCCGAGCACCGGGTGCTGTTTGGGAGAGTTTTTCCCGTCCAGTTTTGCTCTGGTTACAGCAGCCCTTCATTACCATAATCCCTTTCCCAGCTGATTTTTTTCTCTCCTTTCCTTTTTCAAGAAGTCTCGGCGACAAGTTTATAGGCCTCAGGAACATAACAAAAAGCAAAGAGGAAGAAGTGGAAGAAGAGAAGCCTGTGCGCCCTGGCCCTTCTTCAAGGGCTGGAGAGCGGCCAAGGGCTTGCTGGCTCCGGGACAGGAGCCGGGAGATAAAAACCTAGCGGAGGATTAGAGCCGGTCGAGCGGAGCTGTCGGGTCCCTTGCTAGCCGGCCGGAGAGGCGTCGGAGGGGCCCGTCCCCTCCTTCCCAGCCCAAAGCAGGCCACCTGAAGCGGCCCAGGACTCCTCAGAGTTCCCTCGCTCGGGTCACGGAGACATTGCTCTCGCTTCGCAGAACTGGGCCAGGCGCGCTTCCAAAGGCTGGGGCTGCCAAGGACCCTTGGCTGGCCCCACCAGCAGAGAGAGATCTTCTCCAGCCCTTGCTCCGGACAAGGACTTCGCCTCCCCGCTTCGCATCACAGACGTGTTGCTAACAATGTGCAGGTATGCCTCCTTGGAGGTGGCCAGAACAGGGTTATCCAAACTTGGGAGGGTTTCCCTGCAGTTTGGGAGAGGAAGGTGTTGCACCACATCCCCAAACAGGACCATCGAGTTCAATTTCCAATAACACTACCTAACACGCTTTTTGTTCCTGGGTTATAAATGACATTTCCAAATTGATTCTGTCATAAAAACATAGGAAAAGTTCATTAAACTGCAAGAACTTTGTTTTTGAGAAAGGGACATCCTGCAACACATTTTGTTATAGTTTTTCAAAGACTATTTCATAGAGATTCACCCTCCAAGGTAAACTGAATCACCTACCCTGGGCTCTATAGGCCAAAATGTATTCTACGACAGACATCAGAAGAGCAGCAAGACCAAGAATAAGCCACGAGAATAAAGACAAAGGTCCATCTAAAGGAAAAGTATTCTTACCCTGCATCAAGGGAACCACTGACTGCAGAGGGAAGCTGATGAAAAGTTCAATAGAGCTACAAGCTGGGTAGATGCGGGGAATGCCGTGGATGTGGCGTACCTGGATTTCAGGAAGGCCTTCGACAAGGTCCCCCATGACCTTCTGGCAAGGAAACTAGTCCAATGTGGGCTAGGCAAAACTACGGTGAGGTGGATCTGTAATTGGTTAAATGGACGAACCCAGAGGGTGCTCACCAATGCTTCCTCTTCATTCTGGAAAGAAGTGACGAGCGGAGTGCCGCAGGGTTCCGTCCTGGGCCCGGTCCTGTTCAACATCTTTATTAATGACTTAGATGACGGGCTAGAAGGCAGGATCATCAAGTTTGCAGACGACACCAAATTGGGAGGGATAGCCAATACTCCAGAGGACAGGAGCAGGATTCAAAACGATCTTGACAGATTAGAGAGATGGGCCAAAACTAACAAAATGAAGTTCAACAGTGACAAATGCAAGATACTCCACTTAGGCAGAAAAAATGAAATGCAAAGATACAGAATGGGGGACAGCTGGCTCGACAGCAATACCTATGAAAAAGATCTTGGAGACAACAGGTTAAACATGAGCCAAAATGTGATGTGGCGGCAAAAAAAGCCAATGGGATTTTGGCCTGCATCAATAGGAGCATAGTATCTAGATCTAGGAGAGTAATGCTACCCCTCTGTTCCGCTTTGGTTAGACCACATCTGGAATATTGTGTCCAATTCTGGGCACCACAATTCAAGAGAGATATTGACAAGCTGGAATGTGTCCAGAGGAGAGCGACTAAAATGATAAAAGGTCTGGACAACAAGCCCTATGAGGAGCGGCTTAAGGAGCTGGGCATGTTTAGCCTGAAGAAGAGAAGGCTGAGAGGGGATATGATAGCCATGTATAAATATGTGAGAGGAGCCACAGGGAGGAGGGAGCAAGCTTGTTTTCTGCTTCCCTGGAGACTAGGACGCAGGAACAATGGCTTCAAACTACAAGAGAGGAGATTCCATCTGAACATGAGGAAGAACTTCCTGACTGTGAGAGCCGTTCAGCAGTGGAACTCTCTGCCCTGGAGTGTGGTGGATGCTCCTTCTTTGGAAGCTTTTAAACAGAGGCTGGATGGCCATCTGTCAGGGGTGATTTGAATGCAATATTCCTGCTTCTTGGCAGGGGGTTGGACTGGATGGCCCATGAGGTCTCTTCCAACTTTTTGATTCTATGATTCTATAAACACAACCTCCTGATGTTTCGCCTGCAACTATGGCAGGCATCCTCAGAGGTTGTGAGGCCTCACAACCTCTGAGGATGCTTGCCACAGATGCAGGCGAAATGTCTGGAGAGAATGCTTCTAGAACATGGCCATACAGCTCGAAAAACCCACAACAACCCATTTCATAGAGTCTTCACCAATTCCATCTAGTTTGTGGCAGGCACAAAAACAATGTTCCTGGAATGGAACTACTTCCAAAGTCAGGATCACACAATTAAACAGAAATAACACTTTCAAACCAGGAACTGAAAATAGTATCATGTAAGGATATGTACCTAAAGCACTACTGAAAGACACCCATCCAATCTCTGTTAAAAGACCCCTCAAAAAGGGATCCCATCATCCACTGAGGCAGTCCATTAATTTTTAAATCTTACCAGAGTATCCTGAGCATTTTCTCTCCAAATTCCTGCCATAAGCTGATATATAGCACTGGCTAATGTTCATCTCTGCTCTGCTCTAGATACCAAGCAGTCTTATAATGCCTACCTCTTGTGTTAACACCTCTTATGATGGATTTTATTTATTTATTTATTTATTTATTTGCTTTATTTCTATACCGCATTTTTCAGCCCTTAACAGGCGACTCAATGCGGTTTACATGGTACAATTATCAAACAGTGTCAGTGCAATTAAAACATAACAATGCAACAAACAGGATCAACAGCATCAATCCACAACAGTTAACAATCAACAAGACAGAACAACAAAACAGACATAACATAACGCCTCAGTTGAAATCAGATCCGTTCTCATAATCCTTGTGCCATTCCTATGTTCCATTTACCGTCTTCCTATGATTGGTTGCACTGCTTAACCAAATGCTTGTTCATAAAGCCAGGTCTTAACCATTCTCCGAAACGTCAGCAGCGAAGGTGCCTGTCTGATGTCTGCCGGTAGGGCATTCCATAGCCGAGGGGCCACCACTGAGAAGGCCCTGTCTCTCGTCCCCGCCAAGCGCGCCTGTGACGCAGGCGGGATCGAGAGCAGGGCCTCCCCAGACGATCTTAATGTTCTGGTCGGTTCATAGGTGGAGATGCGTTCGGAGAGGTAAGCAGGGCCAGAACCATTTAGGGCTTTATAGGCTAAAGCCAGCACCTTGAATTGTGCCCGGTAGCGGATTGGCAGCCAGTGGAGCTGGTTCAGCAGAGGAGTGGTATGCTCCCTGAGTGCCGCTCCCGTTAGCAACCTGGCCGCCGAGCGCTGGACCATCTGAAGCTTCCGGGCAGTCTTCAAGGAGCAACCTGGCTGCCGAGCGCTGGACCATCTGAAGCTTCCGGGCAGTCTTCAAGGGCAACCCCACGTAGAGCGCGTTGCAGTAATCAATCCGGGATGTAACCAGAGCGTGGACTACCGTGGCCAAGTCAGACTTTCCAAATCTTGCAAAAATCTTTGTGTTTTTGTTTCATGTCTGTTGTTGTTGTTGTTGTTGTCATCATCGTTGTTTGCTTATGATGACTCTCTCGCAGAGTTTCTCTGGCACTGTTACCTTTTGGAGATGACCTTCTCCAGAAAGGGAGAACCAAGGGTACATCTACACTGTAGAATTAATGTAGTTTGAATCTATTTTAACTGCCAAGGCTCAATGCTTTGGATCACTGGAAGTCGTCCTTTGGTGAGGCTCCAGGACTATTTGAGAGGAAATGCTAAAGACTTTACAAAACAGCAATTCCCATGATTCCATAGCCTTGTGCCATGTACACAATGTAGATGTACTAAACAACCCACAGTAGGTCGTACCCTAGTGATTCCCCAATGGGATCGAGGCAGCGCATTCTAGATGAACCAATGCATTTGCAAACATGATTTCCTAGGCACTGAATGCCCAATTCCCAAATATATTAGCATTGGAGGTGTGAGATGATAAAATGCACCAGCGCATGACACTCTCCTCGCCGTTCGGTTATTTTGAGGTTAACTCTGCAAGCCTTCGCCCGGGCCTTCTGCCATTGGATATTATGGAAGGAGCCGCTCCTTTGGCGTTGTGTCCCTGTTCCTTGCACTCTTTGTCCACTTAGTGTAAACGGAGTGCAACCATTTTTCTCTGTCGAGTATTTTAAGAGCACGCAGCCAAGGAGGCCTCTATTCTTGGCAGTTCTCCGGAGCGACCAGCGGCCAAAAGCTCTCCCAATTCGCCTGTGATATAATCACCTCTGCTTTGTGGTGCTCTCAGATACAATTTACCACATTGTGGTTTTTTTCTAGATGCCACAAAAATGTTCTCCCCTTTATTTGCCCATTCATTCAAATTCTTGTGGTGATGTGCCTCCAATCCAGAGCCAAACTCCATCCTTTTGTAGCCAAGAGAGCATGGGAGGAAGTCCCACAGGTGGGATTCCTTCCCCATTCCTCCACAGAGCTTAATAATTGCTACAGATATCCTTTTTCCCAACTATAACCATTTATCTCCCTTGAAATCGCAATGGCTAAAATCTCACACCAAGAAAGTACAATTTGCATTCACAAAGACATGTGGCGGCTGAAGAATGCTGCCTCAATGAATTGCAATGTTGCACAGCTAAGTAAGGATGCAAGCATTAAGCGCATCCATTTTCAACGGCAATGTGCCAAATAATGCAGTTTCAGAATGCAATTTAACTGCACCAAAGTGGATTATATGGCAGAGGGGACTCATACAAATCCAGTTCAATAGCAGTTCAATTGCAGTCTGAAACTAAATTATTTGGCAGTGTAGATCCAGCCTGAGATCAAGTCACAGTGGCACACATGCACAATGATGTGTGGTGGCTGCAGAATGTTGCTTTAATGAATTGCAATGTTGTACAGCTAAGTAAGGATGCAAGCATGAAGCGCATCCATTTGCAACATGCAATGTGCCAAATAGTGTCGTTTCAGAAGAGATTTAACTGCACTGAAGTGGATTATATGGTAGTGGGCACGGATACAAATCCAGTTCAGTGCAGTTCAACTGCATTATTTGGCAGTGTAGATCCAGCCTAAGATCATGCACAATGATGTGTGGAGGTTGCAGAATGTTGCTTTAATGAACTGCAATGTTATACAGCTAAGTAAGGATGCAAACATGAAGCGCATCCATTTGCAAAGTGCAATGTGCCAAATAGTGTCATTTCAGAAGAGATTTAACTGCACTGAAGTGGATTATATGGTAGTGGGCACGGATACAAATCCAGTTCAATGCAGTTCAACTGCATTATTTGGCAGTGTAGATCCAGCTTGAGATCATGCACAATGATGTGTGGAGGTTGCTGAATGTTGCTTTAATGAATTGCAATGTTGCACAGCTAAGTAAGGATGCAAGCATGAAGCGCATCCATTTGCAACATGCAATGTGCCAAATAGTGTCGTTTCAGAAGAGATTTAACTGCACTGAAGTGGATTATATGGTAGTGGGCACGGATACAAATCCAGTTCAATGCAGTTCAACTGCATTATTTGGCAGTGTAGATCCAACCTGAGATCAATTCACAGTGGCATTAATACACTACTAATACCAACTCACTAACACATTGAAATCAATTTATTCTCAATGGAGTAATAGTTGGAATGCCCTTAATGTTTGCAACATATTATTAACATGCAGAAGTGATACTGTTTCAGGGGGTATCTATAACAAGCATGGACACACTTGGTCCCTCCAGATGTTTTGGACTTCAACTCCCATAATTCCTAACAGCCTCAGGCTCTTTGCTTTCCCTCTTCAGCCACTCAAGCAAAGTTTGTCCTTGCCTGGTGTAAAAGATTCCTTTTCTCGGGTCTGCAACATGTATCCAGAGGCCGGGAATGTATTGATCCAAGGCAAAACCTCTCATGCACTTTCAGCATTGGGGGGAAACCCTTTCCTTGTGAATGTGTGTGAATGAGCAAACTGTGTGCAGAGACCAAATAGTCTGGAGCCGAAACCAAGAGTCCGTGCTTTGCCTGCCAGCCTCGTAACCAGAGCCAGGGAAGGCTGACTCCAGCATTTCCGCGCCCGAGACCTGGCAGCCTTTAATAGGCCTGTGATGTATTATCAGGATTCCTGTCATTAGTCATGCCTATTAATATCGATTCAGGTCTGCACATGTCAACTTCCCTCCTCGTTCTGCCTGCAAACTATCCCAAGTGTGTCCTTCATGGCTAGCCAGGCAGGACATAACATTCACCATGAAAATAAAACAAAAGCATTACATAAACGGTCTAGAGATTATTCTCGGTGCTGAGCTCATGAGCCTTGCGGGTGCTGTAGAGATAGATGAAGACGGTTTTATAGTAATTTTAACTGATTGATAGGTTTAATTCTATTTTAATACTTATATGCTTTAGATTTTAAATGGCATTTTTTAAAAAAAGTTGTATTTGAGCCATGTTGTTGCACCCCAGGCCTGGCAACACCTATGACCACAGCACCACACAAGAATCCAGAATATACACAAACAGTTGATTGTAGAAACACACAAAAAGTATAGGAAAAAAAGGAATAAAGAAAGTAGAGGTTTAATCCTGGATTCATCACTTACATTTGAGGCTCAGGTGTCGGCGGTGGCCGGGAGGGTCTTTGCACAATTAAGACTCATGCGCCAACTGCGACCGTACCTCGTGAAGGCAGATTTGGCCAGGGTGGTCCATGCCTTAGTCACCTCTAGACTGGATGACTGTAATGCACTCTACGTGGGGCTGCCCTTGAAAACGGCTCAGAAATTTCAGATGGTCCAACGGGCGGCAGCCAGGTTGTTAACTGGGGCTCCTTACAGGGAGCGGTCAACCCTCCTGTTTAAGGAGCTCCATTGGCTAACATTAATCTTCCGGACCAATTCAAGATGCAAGTTCTCACCTACAAAGCCCTGAATGGTTTGGGACCTGCCTACCTGCGTGACGACATCTCTGTTTATGAACCCACACGATCTCTTCGATCATCTGGAGAGGCCCTGCTCACGCTCCCACTTGTATCGCAAGCGCAATTGGTGGGGACGAGAGAGAGGGCCTTTTCGGTGGTGGCCCCTCAACTCTGGAACTCACTTCCTAAGGACATCAGGCATGCCCCAACCTGGGCAGTCTTTAAGAGGAGCTTGAAGACGTGGTTGTTCCAGTGTGCCTTCCCAAAGCACTTTATATTGTTTTAGGTCTGCTTGTTTTAGGTCCACAAATTCCCCATCACTTTTTCGCCCATGTCCAGCATTATTTTTTAAATTTTTAATTACATTCGGCCTACCCATAGATTTTAAAGTGTGTTGTCCTACTGTTAATGCTTATTTTATTGTTTTATTGTTTTTGTTTGATTTTAATTACTTGTATTGTTGTTATTGCTTGTATTGTTGTATTATGGACTTGGCCTCATGTAAGCATCACCGAGTCCCTTGGGGAGATGGTAGCGGGGTATAAATAAAGTTGATTGATTGATTGATTGATAATCCAAAACGGTTTAGCAATAGGTGATATTCCAGCAGGAATCCAAATGTTTCCTATAGATCCAAAGGTAATACAATTCAAGAATAATCCAAAGACACACGTATTGCTTAAGTCCACAAGCAAAAGGTATACTTAGGAAAACTTGAACAGGAACCCCAAAAACGGGAACATAGAAACTCCCAGAATTTTTGAATCCAAAATCAAGGTTTGACTTGAGTTAAGAACCAGAGACCTCAGGCCTAGCTTCTCACTTGAACGCTACATTGCCTGAACTAACCCATATGTATAAATATGTGAGAGGAAGTCACAGGGAGGAGGGAGAAAGCTTGTTTTCTGCTTCCTTGGAGACTAGGACGCGAAACAATGGCTTCAAACTACAAGAGAGGAGATTCCATCTGAACATGAGGAGGAACTTCCTGACTGTGAGAGCCGTTCAGCAGTGGAACTCTCTGCCCCGGAGTGTGGTGGAGGCTCCTTCTTTGGAAGCTTTTAAACAGAGGCTGGATAGCCATCTGTCAGGGGTGATTTGAATGCAATATTCCTGCTTCTTGGCAGAATGGGGTTGGACTGGATGGCCCAGGAGGTCTCTTCCAACTCTTTGATTCTATGATTCTATGATTATGTAGTCAGTCAGCCTTTATTTCGGTCAACAAACCATCAGCTAAGTCAAGTGAAAGTACAATGATGAAATACAACATTTAAGTAATTAATAACATCACATGGCTTATGATTAATGAAAACAAGTATAGCCATTCGCTTATGTAAACAACTTGCTAATTAATAGGCACCCATGAAGTCATGTCATTTCCCACGAATTCTCTCCCCAACTTTCCCATGCAAGTGCTCTGACTTACGATGTCTATTATCTGCTCTAATCTGTAAACAAAGACCTTTGTTGTACCTTCAGGTGTTTTTTTCCTGAGAACCTTCTGTATCACTTAACTCTTCATCTGACTTCTTATCTAATGTTGCAGTTTCTGGCTCCTCTGACAGACCTTGAAGCCCTGCACTTTCCGAGTCAAGTGTTCTCACAGAGAGAAGCATCATTCCCCTGACTTCATCATTTTAAGAATCGGTCCTTAAATACTCAAGGCTCCAAAGTCATGCCAAGATGGTGCCAAAGTCTTCTACTTGGGCAGTGTTTCTTGAGTCTTCTCTTCCAAAGAATGTAGATTCCTCACCAAACTACAATCCCAGGATTCCATAGCAATGAGTCATGGAGTGAACTTGGTGCCAAACTACATTCATTCTACAATGTAGATGCATTGCGTGCCGATGGGTTAGCAAAGATCCCAATCCTCATAAGTATCATGCGTTCCTCCCCATCTCTCAGACGGTCTCATCTCTTCTGAGTGGCATTTCCTCACCTCCTGAACAGATGTTTGGGGTCCTCTGAGGAGAAGGGATGGATTTGCTCCCGTGACTTATATTCCTGGACAGAACTTCTGGAGCATCTCAGCAACGCCTTCCCTCCTTTTCCTCTCTGCTTTCCCAGCAACTTTGCAGATGCCCCTCTGACAATTCCTCGCTGTCTGCACAACTTCGTTTTCTCCATCACTTTAAAACCCACAGGTTCCATCTCAAAGGCTTCCGTTTCCTTGCTGCATTTTATTCCCTGGCTTTTCCATACACCGTTCCCCCGCCCTTCTTCCCAACGTCTCCTTGCATTTTTCCTTGAGATTTATAACGTGCCGCTCTCCAGGAAGAGAGGGTTCTCCTTTGCCACATCACGTCCCTGCTATTAAAAGAAACTCCAATGATATATCTCTGGAAGCAAAGCCACGGGGAGGAGTGGAAGCTCAAAAAACCCCACAAACTCCAATATGGAGGGAAGGCAAGCAAAGCAAAGGTGGCCAACAGTTCTTTAGGACTCCCCACTCGTAAAATGTGAAGACATTATGGGTACTGAAGGCATCTCAGGGGGTTGAGGTTTATGACAAAGAGGGATGCCTTCAAGTGACAGGAAAAGAGATGCCTACCACCTAATCCCATTTGCCAGGCAAGAAGATACCATCCAAAACCTCCCAACAGATGGCCATGCAGTCTCTGCTTCAAACTCCCAAAGACTGAGACTCTAGTGGCTTCCAAAGTAATATATTCCACAGTTGAATAGCTCCAATGTTTAGAAGTAATACCATTCCTTCTAAACATTCTCTATTGTATCCTACTATTCAGAGCACAGAAAACAAACCCTTCTTCACTTGGACATCCCTCCAAATATGGCTGTTGTGATGAACTGCCTACCTTTTAGGCCAGGGGAAAGCTCAGAAAGTAGGCCCAAGAATTTCGGCAGCCAATTTAAGAGACGGTGCAAGGAGGCAGCCATTTTAGAGTACTCATTTCCTAGAGGGGACGGAGCTTAGGAGCAGCCTGGAGGGAAATGTGGAGAAGCTTTGTAATTAGCTGGGAGAAAGTAGGTGGAGCTTAGCTAGAGTGGAGAAAAAAATGCCTGTAAGGGTATGTTTTAAAATCTGACAGCTCAGTTAGGGTCTGGTGTTTGAAGAGTGGAGACACGGTTTGGTTGGTGAAGAAGAGAGTTGGGTTTTGGGAGTGTTGGGAGAAGAGAAGTCAGAGAAGCCAAGAGTTGGTCAGTTAGTAAAGGTAGATAGCTATTAGGTAGAATAGCTGGCATAGAGAATAGACAGATGCAAGGGAAAGGACTGTCTGGAGTTTTTAGGAATTCTAGTCAGAGGGAAGTCTGCTAGTTTCCTGAGGGAGTGAAGAGTTGGTTTTGGAACCAAGTATTGAACCATTTGTAAAGTAACCATACGCTCCAACTCATTATTGCAACATTAAGCTTAAGTGCCTGTATTGTTGAAATTCTCACAAATAAACAACATTGTTCTTTGTTAAACAACCACTGTCTCAAGAGTACCTCTATGTGAAATAGTTACATAGCAATAACAGAGTCTAAGATTGGTGGCAGTGTTTATTTAAAAGAGTCTCAGTGTTATTTTACCTCAGAGTTCTGAGCCCTGAGTGCGAATCCAGCACAACACAGCTTACTTAAAACTTTCTGCCAAACCAGAAGCTAAATATTCCTTTTAAGTGTGGTGGTAGCCAGTGATCACAGAACATTAAGTCAGAAAATAGTGTATTGGTGGCAAAGACTCAGCAGCCTCCAAACGCTTAATTGAATTTATATACTAATTCATTACATTTTGGTGGTACAGCGTTGGGATTGTTAGAGAATAAATCCCCAATTCTTTCACAGCTGTCACGTCTCTTCTTAACCTTCCCAGACTAAACATCTAAAGCTCCCTTTGTCATTCCTCAGAGAGAGTAATTGTTTCCACATCTTTGACTGTTTTGGTGGCCCTTCTCTGGGCACCTTCCATTTCATCCCTCTCCTCCTGAACTGGACACGGGGTTATTATTCCAGGTGAAGTCTGACCAACACAGGATAGAGTGATATGATGGTTTCCCATGTCCTGGACACTAGGCTCCTCTCAATGCAGCCTAGACTTACATTGGCTTTGCAAATGGCAGTAGAATCATAGAATCAAAGAGTTGGAAGAGACCTCGTGGGCCATCCAGTCCAACCCCATTCTGCCAAGAAGCAGGAATATTGCATTCAAAGCACCCCTGACAGATGGCCATCCAGCCTCTGTTTAAAAGCCTCCAAAGAAGGAGCCTCCACCACACTCCGGGGCAGAGAGTTCCACTGCTGAACGGCTCTCACAGTCAGGAAATTCTTCCTCATGTTCAGATGGAATCTCCTCTCTTGTAGTTTGAAGCCATTGTTTGGCATCCTAGTCTCCAGGGAAGCAGAAAACAAGCTTGCTCCCTCCTCCCTGTGGCTTCCTCTCACATATTTATACATGGCTATCATATCTCCTCTCAGCCTTCTCTTCTTCAGGCTAAACATGCCCAGCTCCTTAAGCCGCTCCTCATAGGGCTTGTTCTCCAGACCCTTGATCATTTTAGTCGCCCTCCTCTGGACACATTCCAGCTTGTCAATATCTCTCTTGAATTGTGGTGCCCAGAATTAGACACAATATTCCAGATGTGGTCTAACCAAAGCAGAATAGAGGGGTAGCATTACTTCCCTTAGATCTAGACACTATGCTCCTATTGATGCAGGCCAAAATCCCATTGGCTTTTTTTGCCGCCACATCACATTGTTGGCTCATGTTTAACTTGTTGTCCACGAGGACTCCAAGATCTTTTTCACACGTACTGCTCTCGAGCCAGGCATCATCGTCACCCATTCTGTATCTTTGCTTTTTGCTTTTCCTGCCAAAGTGGAGTATCTTGCAATGTTGCGCGGAGGAGGCAACTTGTTTACACAACTTTTCCAACCCAACCCACGCTTGGCAGTTTCAACACCATTTCCTATTCCAGAGTTGCACTGACACACATCGGAGATTAACTACTACTGGACGATTCCCCTTCCCAGTTTGTTTGTCATGTACTTATTTATTTATTTATTTGCTGCATTTGTTGACCGCCGCTCTCAGCCCTAGGGCGACTCGCGGCGGTGTACAACATATAAAAACAGTTTACAATAAAGCACAAAAAGAAGTCAACACATCAATAATACACACTAATCTAAATTACACTAATAATCCGCTCCGTCACATCAGAATCATAACCAATCTCATAGTCCATTTTCCGTTCCGATTGTCATTACCAGTTAATGTATCACTCAATTAAATGCCTTCTCAAATAGCCAGGTCTTTAGGCTCTTACGGAAAGCCATAAGGGAGGGCGCCTGTCTGATGTCAACAGGGAGGGTGTTCCACAGCCGGGGGGCCACCACCGAGAAGGCCCTCTCTCTCGTCCCCGCCAGACGTGCCTGTGAGGCAGGCGGGATCGAGAGAAGGGCCTCCCCAGACGATCTCAAGGCCCTCGTGGGCTCATAGGCCGAGATGCGGTCCGAAGGTATTTTGGGCCGGAACCGTTTAGGGCTTTGTAGGATAACACCAGCACCTTAAATTGGGCCCGGTAGCAGATCGGCAGCCAGTGGAGCTGGAACAACAAGGGCGTTGTGTGCTCCCTGCGTCCCGCCCCTGTTAGTAACATGGCTGCCGCGCGCTGGACTAGCTGAAGCTTCCGGGCCGTCTTCAAGGGCAGCCCCACGTAGAGAGCGTTGCAGTAGTCAAGGCGGGATGTGACCAGAGCGTGGACCACCGTGGCCAAGTCAGACTTCCCGAGGTACGGGCGCAGCTGGCGCACGAGCTGAAGCTGTGCAAATGCTCCCCTGGTCACCGCTGAAACCTGGGGATCCAGGCTCAACGATGAATCCAGGGTCACACCCAAGCTGCGAACCTGCGCCTTCAAGGGGAGTGCGACCCATCCAGCACAGGCTGTAACCCTATACCCTGTTCGGCCTTGCGACTGACCAGGAGTACCTCTGTCTTGTCTGGATTTAATTTCAGTTTGTTCGCCCTCATCCAGACCATTACAGCGGCCAGGCACCGGTTCAGGACCTCGACAGCCTCTTAGTAGCAGGTGGGAAGGAGTGACAGAGTTGGACATCATCTGCGTACAGATGACACCGCACCCCGAAACTCCGGATGATCTCGCCCAGCGGCTTCATGTAGATATTAAACAGCATGGGGGACAGTATAGAGCCCTGTGGAACCCCACAGGTCAAAGGCTGTGGTGTTGAACAGGAGTCCCCCAATAACACCTTCTGGGTACGGCCCTCCAGAAATGACTGGAGCCACTGCAGAGTCATGTACTTGGTCTTTCTGGGTTACACAATACCAGGACTTCATTTAGAGCTGGAGTGCTCAAGGGCCAGGGCTTCCCAGTTCTCAGTGTCTATGCCAGAGTTTTTAAGGTTGGCTTTGAGCCCATCTTTAAATCTCTTTTCCTGCCCACCAACATTCCGTTTCCCATTCTTGAGTTCGGAGTAGAGTAACTGCTTTGGGAGACAGTAGTCAGGCATTAGGACAACGTGACATTCAGTCCAGCGGAATTGATGGCAGAGGAGCATCACTTCAATGCTGGTGGTCTTTGCTTCTTCCATGGGGCCATGCCTTCCTTTGAATCTAGAAACTATGTATATTCCTCTTGATGCGGTCTAGAATTGCATTGGCCTTTTTAGCTGCCACGTCAAACACTTGATTCATGTTCAGCTTGGACTCCTAAATCCCTTCCACATGGACTTCTTTCAAACCAGGTGTCCCCCGTGCTATATCTCTGCTGCATCACCTTTATATTGCCAAAGTGTAATACCTTATGGGGCATTTGCTGTCCCTTCTTTAAGCAAGTAGCATTCCCAGTGGAGGTACCAGCTACTGCTTTCTGTTTGGTCTCAGAGAGATTTGCAGTTCTAAGCAGATGCCTATGAAAAGGCACCTGGCAGCTGGAAGGGACACCTGTCCGGATGTGCCTTGCTGGCTGGACTTTGCAGGTGCCATCTGCAGGTGCCAAGCCCCTCTACCTGTGCCTGCGGATTCGGGACCATCTGTGCACGTCGCTCTGGTGTCAGGAAAATCATGCTTCTCAGAATATTAACAGCCTCACCTGCCTGTCAGGTGAAGTGGCATTCATTTGTGCTGTCAGGAGAGAGGCATTCACGCATCAGTGGAGACGGCTGCATATGTTGTCATACGCAATCGGAAAGCGTGTTCTGACATATCGGGTGCAACTAATGCAGCTTGGCACCGCTTTAACTGATGTGGCATCTTGGGAATGATAGTTTGGTGAGGCGCCAGCACTCTTTGGCAAAGAGGACAATACTACAACTCCCAGGATGCCATAGCAATGAGCCATGGCAGTCAAAGTGGTGCCAAGCCGCATTCATTCTGCAGTGTAGATGCACCCATCCAGCTACTTTCTGAGCGAAGCCCTGGCAGACCATGCAAAAAGAATCTGCGAACCCCACCTCCTCCAAGATGAATGGAACCACCTAAAGTGGGCTTTACAGTTCAATGGAGACATCAGAAGAGCTGCAAGACAACCGAGAACAAGCCACAAGAGTAAAGATGAAGATCCACCCAGAGGAAAAGGGTTCTTGCCATCCATCAAGGGAACCACTGTCCGCATAGGGAAGCTGATGAGGAAACACAACCTACATACTATCTACAGACCCACCAAGACAATCCAACAAATGCTACTATGTTCAGCAAAGGACAAAAGGGATCCTCTCACTTCTGCAGGAGTCTACCGTGTACCATGCAGCTGTGCACAAGTATACATAGGGACCATCAATGCAGAATTGCCCAAACACGAATCAAGGGACATGAAAGGCACTGCAGACTACTTCAGCCAGAGAAGTCAGCCATAGCAGAGCACCTGAGGAACCAACCTGGACACAGTATTTTATTTGAGAACACAGAAAGCCTGGACCACTCTCACAACCACCATGTCAGGCTACACAGAGAAGCCACTGAAATCCACAAGAATGTGGACAATTTCAACAAAAATGAGGAAACTGTTGCACTCCAGATCAGGAAAAAGCCCTCTGATTTTAAAACACACCAAACAAAGAGTTAAGAAACAAATCTTAGTTTACTGAAGCTTAGTAAATAGCCAAAAAATTAAATGCTTGTAAGAAAATACGAAGGTTCCAAAAAGTAATAAGACTATAAAAGGCAGTAACACAAAGCAATGCCCACACAAGATATAAAAGCAATCCAAGACAGTGTTTATCCAGACAGGAATCAACAGGATGCAAAGACAATCCAAAAGGCTAAAATGTTTCACAGGAACAAGACCCCTTGAACAGGATTTCCAAACGATGCCTGATCTAACAGGTTTTCCCTTGAAGCAAATCTTATATCCCAAAACCCAGAAATTGGTTTCACTTTCCCCCACATTTACTCCTTAGAAGACAAAGCCTTTCAGAGTGACGTAAACACTGAGTTTGCTGTCGATCCTGGCTGATCTCCAGCCGCCTATTCTTCATCTCCCTATCTGGCTTCTCATTAAAATTCCCAGGTGTCAGATTGTTTTCCAAACCCAAATCTTGAGAGCTCACACAGAGAGGGAGTGAACCATCATTGCTAGGCCCAGCAGGGATATTCTCATGAGAAACTGCCCTTTGCACTGGGGCCTCTCTGTCATTGTCTGCCTGAAAATCATTGACCAAACCATCTCCATCTTGTACCTCAGCCTCAGCACCATCATTTCTCTCATCATTTCCCTTATCATTTCCCACATCAGGATCCTGAAACACAAACACAGGCTGATTCCCAACAGAAACCATGAAAATGAACAAAATCTGGCTACCAGCATTAAAAAAAGCCTCTAAAATTATAATGGTAAGACAACAGTCAAACACAGCGAAACTTAAGAGAGGAAACAATCAGGGACAGCTAATCAACTCTCAACAAAGGATTCCAGGCAGTAACAAGCCACACCTAAAAACTGTCAGGCCATCAAATGCTAATCAAGGTGGTCAGTTGAAACATTCACACCTAGCTCAACAGAAAGGAGTTCTTTGTCCCACCCTGATCATTCCACAGATATATAAACCAATTTTCCTAGTTCCAACAGACCTCACAACCTCTGAGGATGCCTGCCATAGATGCAGGCGAAAACATCAGGAGGAAATGCTTCAAGAACATGGCCATATAGTCCAAAGAACCTACAACAACCCAAAGTCAAGTTCCTTTGGCACAAAAGAAATATTGTGCAGGAAAGCCCTGAAGTACAAATAAATATATAAAGGGATCTCAAGGATCCTCATAAACTCATCTAGGGCAAGAAGAGTGCTTGAAATTATACCTCCTTCTGTGCAAGATACGGGTGACATATTTATAGCCAAGGACAGATCTGGGAAGCGGCTTTGATTGCTGGTGTATCACTATAAAAATAATGAATTAACCAGGATTGTATCAGGAAAGATCTGCTCTGGTCTATCAAACTATAAGCTATTCCCATGCATCCTTCAGTCCCATCCAAGGGCACCAAGGCTGAAATGTTGCTGTCCATATGCGTGAATATATTTTATGTGCGACAACTCCAAACAAAGATAACCACCGACCAGAGGTACATCTATACTTTAGAATGAATGCCGTTAGGCACCATTTTAACTTGGGCTAAATGAAACTGCATTAATTCAAAAAGATCTTGACAGATTAGAGAGATGGGCCAAAACTAACAAAATGAAGTTCAACAGTGACAAATGCAAGATACTCCACTTAGGCAGAAAAAACGAAATGCAAAGATACAGAATGGGGGACGCCTGGCTCGAGAGCAGTACGTGTGAAAAAGATCTTGGAGTCCTCGTGGACAACAAGTTAAACACGAGCCAACAATGGGATTTTGGCCTGCATCAATAGGAGCATAGTGTCTAGATCTAGGGAAGTCATGCTCCCCATGCTCTATTCTGCTTTGGTTAGACCACACCTGGAATATTGTGTCCAATTCTGGGCACCACAATTCAAGAGAGATATTGACAAGCTGGAATGTGTCCAGAGGAGGGCGACTAAAATAATCAAGGGTCTGGAGAACAAGCCCTATGAGGAGCGGCTTAAGGAGCTGGGCATGTTTAGCCTGAAGAAGAGAAGGCTGAGAGGAGATATGATAGCCATGTATAAATATGTGAGAGGAAGACACAGGGAGGAGGGAGCAAGACGTGGACAGTCTACAGATGTCACATGCAACTCCTGGAACGATTCCATCAGCGCTGCAAATCTCTTGGGAAGACAAATGAACTAATATCATCGTGCTGGAAGAAGCAAAGACTAGCAGCATTGAAGCCTTGCTCCTCCGCCATCAACTCCGCTGGACCGGCCACGTTGTCCGGATGCCCAACCACCATCTCCCAAAGCAGTTGCTCTACTCCGAACTCAAGAACAGAAAACGGAATGTAGCTGGGCAGAAAAAGAGATTTAAAGATGGGCTCAAAGCCAACCTCAAAAACTGTGGCATAGACACCGAGAATTGGGAAGACTTGGTCCTTGAGCATTCTAGCTGGAGGTCAGCTGTGACCAGCAGTGCTGTAGAATTTGAAGAGACATGAATGGAGGGTGAAAGAGAGAAACGTGCCAAGAGGAAGGCACGTCAAGCCAACCCCGACTGGGACTGCCTTCTGTCTGGAAACCAATGCCCTCACTGTGGAAGACCACGCAGGTTAAGAACAGGGCTCCACAGTCACCTACGGACCCATTGCCAGGACACCGAGGTATTGCCTAAGTAAGCAAAGTCTTTCTCCCTCCCTGGACATTATTCCACAGGTATATATAGACTCCACTTGCTTCACTTCCAACAGACCTCTGAAGATGCCCCTTGCCACACATGCAGGTGAAACGTCAGAAGAGAATAAATCTCACCAAGTTGAAGGGAAAACCACCGAGATGTTTATTTCATTCCAGCTGGAAAGGATGATGATTGCAGTAATTCTGCCAAACAAATTGACATGTCTGGTAGGCAGGTAAATACAGAATATATAGATTTCAGATTCAAAAGTTTCCATGTCCACTGTCTGAGCCAGCTTCATTGTGATTGGCTGTGATATCAGCAAATACAAAAACTGCAGATTGCAAATCACAATTTCTATATTACAGGAAATTCTTCATTAAATCATAGAATCATAGAGTCAAAAAGTTGGTAGAGACCCCATGGGCCATCCAGTCCAACCCCATTCTGCCAAGAAGCAGGAATATTGCATTCAAATCACCCCTGACAGATGGCCATCCAGCCCCTGTTTAAAAGCTTCCAAAGAAGGAACCTCCACCACACTCCGGGGCAGAGAGTTCCACTGCTGAACGGCTCTCACAGTCAGGAAGTTCTTCCTCATGTTCAGATGGAATCTCCTCTCTTGTAGTTTGAAGCCACTGCTCCATTGCGTCCTAGTCTCCAGGAAGCAGAAAACAAGCTTGCTCCCTCCTCCTTGTGGCTTCCTCTCACATATTTATACATGGCTATCATATCTCCTCTCAGCCTTCTCTTCTTCAGGCTAAACATGCCCAGCTCCTTAAGCCGCTCCTCATAGGGCTTGTTCTCCAGACCCTTGATCATTTTAGTTGCCCTCCTCTGGACACATTCCAGCTTGTCAATATCTCTCTTGAATTGTGGTGCCCAGAATTGCCCAGAATTTTGGGACATGGCCATACAGCCTGAAAAACTCACAGAAACCCTGTGATTCCAGCCATGAAAGCCTTCAACATCACACTGACAAGTGTTTTTGGCGCTGCCAATTTTGGGCCGGATGGGTCCAACTTGATAGCACACATTTGCCCACTGTTTGCTCTTCCCACGCAGTTTGGCAAAGAGCACCGGATGGAGCTGAGTAAAATCCCAGCGGTGGTGAAGAGGTCATCTGGGCTCAAGCGACAGCCTCTCAGTCCGGTCAATCGCTGGAGAGGTTTGATTATTTGCACAATTTGATGTGCCATGTCAAACACCGCTGTCACCGCGTCGCTTTGAAGGGCATCAAAGACCAAAGGAGGCCAAAAGACAACAAGGATCACATCGCATCACGTCAGTTGTTCAGTGGCTTTATGTGATGCCAACTACCGTATTCCTTCCAAAGAGGGACATTTTCCCCCCATGTAAACATTTCTAAAATTGGGCAGGCATGGGCAAACTTGGACCCTCCCTCCGGGTGTTTTGGACTTCAACTCCCACAATTCCTAACAGCCGGTAGGCTGTTAGGAATTGTGGGGGTTGAAGTCCAGCCGGTAGGCTGTTAGGAATTGTGGGAGTTGAAGTCCAAAACACCTGGAGGGAAGGCCAAAGTTTGCCCATGCCTGCTTTAAGGAGTTTTTTGTTTTTTTAGGAATGAGTAAACCCAGGAATAGAATCACCATACAAGGGTTGAATGAAAAGTAATGCCTCCACCTTCATAACTCCTCAACAGATGGCAGTACTGGTATGCGGCAGGTACTGGCTTGTTCAGTAGACTCTCCTCTACAGTTCCATTTTGGCAGGAAGCCTTAGCATTGAACGGTTGTATTTTTAAAGTGCAAAGTATGGAACCCTCCGCAGATGGTTGGTCAATGCGATTAAGCAACGTATGCGGCAGGTACTGGCTAGTTCAGTAGACTCTCCTCTATAGTTCCATTTTGACGGGAAGCCTTAGCATTGAACAGTTGTGTTGTTAAAGTGTGAAGTATGGAACCCTGCGCAGACGGTTGGTCAATGCGACTTAAGCAACGTATGCGGCAGATACTGGCTAGTTCAGTAGACTCTCCTCTACAGTTCCATTTTGACGGGAAGCCTTAGCATTGAACGGTTGTGTTGTTAAAGTGTGAAGTATGGAACCCTGCGCAGACAGTCGGTCAATGCGACTTAAGCAACGTGCAGTCATTGAATTCTTGACAGCAGAAGGTGTCACCCCAAAGGAGATTCATCAGAGAATGCAAGCTGTTTATGGTGATTGTGCTGATGTGAGTACTGTGTGTCATTGGGCGAGTAAGTTTAAAGATGTTGAGGTGGGAACATCTGACTTGCATGACAAAGAGTTGGACGTCCTGTGACAGCAATCACTGAGTTTCTCAAGCAAAAGGTTGACAGGTTGATTCAGGGCGATTGTCGTATCACTCAGAGAGAAATTTCAAGCATAATCGGCATTTCACAAGAATGTGTGGCTCACATTGTTGCTTGGCTTGACTACTGGAAGATCTGTGCACGATGGGTACCCAGGATGAGAGAACTGTGAGACGCGGGTTGTGTAAACAGAGTGTCAACTTCTTCCATGCATATTTAGCCTGAAGAAGAGAAGGCTGAGAGGAAATATGATAGCCATGTATAAATATGTGATTGTGTTGATGTGAGTACTGTGGGTTGTTGGACGAGTTTCAGGCATCAGCATCCTGGGTACCCATCATGCACAGATCTTCTGGTAGCTAAGCAAAGCAATAATGTGACCCACACGTTCTTGTGAAATGCCAATTATGCTTGAAATTTCTCTCTGAGTGATACAACGATCGTCCTGAATCAATCTGTCAACCTTTTGCTTGTGAAACTCGGTGGTTGCTGTCACAGGACGTCCAACTCTTTGTTTGTCACACAAGTCAGATGTTCCCACCTCAACATCTTTAAACTTACTCGCCCAACGACGCACAGTACTCACATCAACACAACCACCATAAACAGCTTGCATTCTCTGATGAATCTCTTTATGGGGATTCTGTTGATATGAGTTCTGTGCGTCATTGGGCAAAAAAGTTTAAAGATGTTGAGGTGGGAACATCTGACTTGCGTGACAAACAAAGAGTTGGACATCCTGTGACAGCAACCACTGAGTTTCACAAGCAAAAAGTTGACAGATTGATTCAGGACGATCATCGTACCACTCAGAGAGAAATTTCAAACATAATTGGCATTTAACAAGAACGTGTGGATCACATTATTGCTTTGCTTGGGTATCGGAAGATCTGTGCAAGATGGATACCCAGGATGCTGATGCCTGAAACTTGTCCAACGACGCACAGCAGTCACATCAACACAATCACCATAAACAACTTGCATTCTCTGATGAATCTCCTTTGGGGTGACCCCTTCTGATGTCAAGAATTCAATGACTGCACGTTACTTAAGTTGCATTGACCATCCATCTGTGCAGGGTTCCATACTTCGCACTTTAACAACACAATCGTTCAATGCTAAGGCTTCCCGCCGAAATGGAACTGTAGAGGAGAGTCTACTGAACAAGCCAGTACCTGCCGCATACAAGTATTGCCATCTGTTGAAGAGTTACGAAGGTGGAGGCATTATAGAATCAAAGAGTTGGAAGAGACCTCATGGGCCAACCAGTCCAGTCCACTGCCAAGAAGCAGGAATATTGCATTCAAATCACCCCTGACAGATGGCCATCCAGCCTCTGTTTAAAAGCTTCCAAAGAAGGAGCCTCCACCACACTCCGGGCAGAGAGTTCCACTGCTGAACGGCTCTAACAGTCAGGAAGTTCTTCCTCATGTTCAGATGGAATCTCCTTTCTTGTAGTTTGAAGCCATTGTTCCTGCGTCCTAGTCTCCAGGGAAGCAGAAAACAAGCTTGCTCCCTCCTCCCTGTGGCTTCCTCTCACATATTTATACATGGCTATCATATCTCCTCTCAGCCTTAGTTTTCATTCAACCCTCGTATGTTGCCTACTGGAGTCTGGGATTCCTCATTCCTAAAAGGCAACGCCCTAAATCAGGCATGGGCAAAGTTTGGCCTTCCCTCCAGGTGCAGGGTTCCATACTTCACACAAGTGTCCAATGCTAAGGCTTCCTGCCAAAATGGAACTGTAGAGGGGAGTCTACTGAACAAGCCAGTACCTGCCGCATACCAGTACTGCCATCTGCTGAGGAATTACGAAGGTGGAGGATTTACTTTTCACTTTAACAACACAATTGTTCAATGCTAAGGCTTCCTGCCAAAAAGGAACTGTAGAGGAGAGTCTACTGAACAAGCCAGTACCTGCCGCAGACCAGTACTGCCATCTGCTGAGGAATTACGAAGGTGGAGGATTTACTTTTCACTTTAACAACACAATTGTTCAATGCTAAGGCTTCCTGCCAAAAAGGAACTGTAGAGGAGAGTCTACTGAACAAGCCAGTACCTGCCGCAGACCAGTACTGCCATCTGTTGAGGAGTTATGAAGGTGGAGACTTTACTTTACACTTTAACAACACAACTGTTCAATGCTATGGCTTCCCGCTAAAATGGAACTGTAGAGGAGAGTCTACTGAACAAGCCAGTACCTGCCGCATACCAGTACTGCCATCTGTTGAGGAGTTACGAAAGTGGAGGCATTACTTTTCTTTCAACCCTTGATGTAAGGACAAATTTCTTACAAAGTTGTATTTGCAAACTCTGCAAAACTTCCAGGAAGGAAGGTTTGCAAAACTTCCAGGAAGGAGAGGAAGGAGGGAAGGAAGGAAGGAAGGAAGGAAGGAAGGAAGGAAGGAAGGAAGGAAGGAAGGGAGGAAGGAAGGAAGGAAGGAAGGAAGGGAGGGAGGGAGATGTCTTTCTTGCAAGACTAATTTCTCCACATTTAGTGCTGATCTCATCTTGGGGGGGGGGGGGGGGTTTCAAACTCCGATTCCCATTAAGCGGGTGTGGCAGGACTTGCCCCAGCAGTTTAAGTGACGCCTCTTCTTCGCAAACAGCCAGCGCTCGCCTGCCACCATCCCGATGGCTCCTCAGTGGAATATGGATTTTCAGCGCCGAAATAATTGATCAGGCCTGCCTCACGTACAGCATGGTTGCTCCCGGCCGTCTATTATCTCCAGCGAAACCCAGTTAGCGGCGTTTTTATCTGTCAATTAGGAGCTATTTGAAGCCATTATTATGAGACGGAGGAAGTCGCAGGCCTGTCATCTCCTCCCAGGGAGGGACCGTCAGGGCTGCAAAAGAAGTTGGCAACGAGATAGTCGCCCTGGGAAGCTTTTGCGTTGCGGCTCTAGAGATGGGTGGGCAAAAGCCGCCCAAAGATTGCGTGCAGACCACCTCTGAAGTTTCCCCAAAGTCTCCCACGCCCCCTGTGCCATCCAGTACAACTCCCCTTATCATAGAATCATAGAATCAAAGAGTTGGAAGAGACCTCATGGGCCATCCAGTCCAACCCCATTCTGCCAAGAAGCAGGAATATGGCATTCAAATCACCCCTGACAGATGGCCATCAAAGCTCTGTTTAAAAGCTTCCAAAGAAGGAGCCTCCACCACACTCCGGGGCAGAGAGTTCCACTGCTGAACGGCTCTCACAGTCAGGAAGTTCTTCCTAATGTTCAGATGGAATCTCCTCTCTTGTAGTTTGAAGCCATTGTTCCATTGCGTCCTAGTCTCCAAGGAAGCAGAAAACAAGCTTGCTCTCTCCTCTCTGTGGCTTCCTCTCACATATTTATACATGGCTATCATATCTCCTCTCAGCCTTCTCTTCTTCAGGCTAAACATGCCCAGTTCCCTAAGCCACTCCTCATAGGGCTTGTTCTCCAGACCCTTGATCATTTTAGTCGCCCTCCTCTGGACACATTCCAGCTTGTCAATATCTCTCTTGAATTGTGGTGCCCAGAATTGGACACAATATTCCAGGTGTGGTCTAACCAAAGCAGAATAGAGGGGGTAGCATTACTTCCTTAGATCTAGACACTATGCTCCTATTGATGCAGGCCAAAATCCCAGGCCTTCTTCCAGGCAGGACACAATCAAAGCCCTCCAGGCAGATGACTACCCAGCCTGGGTTTGAAACTCTCCAGAGAAGAGTTTCAAACAACCTCTGAGGATGCTTGCGATAGATGCAGGCGAAATGTCAGGAGGGAATGCTTCTAGAACATATCCATGTAGCTTGAAAAACCTACAAAAACCCATGAAAGCCTTCGACAATACACAAAAACAATGTTTCTGGACTAGAACTACTTTCAAGCAGTTGTTGTGCTCCCGAAACTTCATTTTTGTACCCACAAACTCTTGACAATGTGATGGCAAATCAGCTGGGAACTTATGAAAAGTCTGCTAGTGTATGATGGCGGCAGGAAAATCATCTATTTAAATTTAAAATGGAATATGCCTGAGCTGTATGGTAATCTACTCTTCCAAACACTTGACATGTTCAGAAGGATGAAGTCTACAGTGTAGATCAGTGTTTCTCAACCTTCCTCATGCTGCAACCCCTTAGTACAGGTCCTCATGTTGTGGTGACCCCCAACCATAACGTTATTTTCATTGCTACTTCGTGACTGTAATTTTGCTACTGTTGTGAATTGTAATGTAAATATCTGATCTGAAGGATGTATTTTCAGTTACTGGACCAAATTTGGCACAAATACCCAATACGCCCAAAAATTGAATACTGGCGGGGTTGGGGGTGATTGATTTTGTCATTTGGCAATGCTGGAGTTGCTGGGATTTATAGTTCACCTTAAATCAAAGAGCCTTCTGAACTCCATCAATGATGGAATTGAATCAAACATGGCACACAGAATTCCCATGACCAAGAGAAAATATTGGGAAGGTCTGGTGGACATTGACCTTGAGTTTTTGGAGTTGTAGTTCACCTATATCCAGACTGTGGACTCAAGCAATGATGGATCTGGATCAAACTTGGCACAAATACTCAATATGCCCAAATGTGAACACTGGTAGAGTTTGGAGAAAATAGACCTTGCCATTTGGGAGTTGTAATTGTTGGGATTTATAGTTCACCCACAATGAAATAGCATTCTGAACCCCACCAATGATAGAATTGGACCAAACTTCCCACACAGAACCCCCATGACCAACAGAAAATACTATGTTTTCTGATGGTCTTTGCCGACCCCTCTGACACCCCCTCGTGACCCCCACAGGGGTCCCGACCCCCAGGTTGAGAAACACTGCTCTAGACCATGGCCATATAGCCCAAAAAACCTACAACAACCCATAAAAGACTTCGACAATACACAAAAACAATGTTTCTGGAGTAGAACAAATAATTTCAAGCAGTTGTTGTCCTCCTGAAACTTGGTTTTTGTGCCCACAAACTATGTTAAATTCATGGAGACTCTACAAGCTATTCAGTCATTGAGAAACTAGAGCAAAATGTGCTCTAGCAGGATGCCCCTCCTGTGAAGACAAAGTATTTGGAGTTTACTAAACTTTTCCCATATGTTTATGATAGAACCAATTAGGAAATGACATTGATTACCCAGGAACAGAAATCATAGTCCAAGAGAGGAGGTGTTTCTTTTCCCAGTGGGCGGGAACAACTCTCGGCAATATGATGGCAAATCAGCTGGGAACTCCTGAAAAGTCTGCTAGTGTATGATGGCGGTAGGAAAATCATCCATTTAATTTTAAAATGGAATATGCCTGAGCTGTATGGTAATCTGCTCTTCCAAACACTTGACATGTTCAGTGGGATGAAGTCTACAGTGTAGATCAGGGGTCCACAAACTTTTTAAACAGAGGACCAGGTCACAGTCCCTCAAACTTTTGGAGGGCCGGATTATAATTTGAAAAAAATGAATGAATTCCTATGCACATATCTTATTTGTAGTGCAAAAACACTTAAAAATACAATAATTAAAATGAAGAACAATTTTAACCAATATAAACATTAGCATTTCAGTGGGAAGTGTGGGTCTGCTTTTGGCTGATGAGATAGGATTGTTGTTGTTGTTGTTGTTGTGTGTGCTTTCAAGTCATTTCAGACTTAGGTTGACCCTGAAGGAGGGCCGGGTAAATGACCTTGGAGGCCATATCCGGCCCCCGGGCCTTAGTTTGAGGACCCCTGGTGTAGATGAATCCATAGAAGCTATGAAGGCAGAGTGATGTTTCTCTGAAAGTCTGTTCACCTTCCTTCCTCCTTCCTTCCTTCCTTCCTTCTCCCCTCCCTCCCTCTCTTCTCCCCTCCCTTCCTTCCATCTTTTTTCCCTTCCTTCCTTCCTTCCTTCCTTCTTTTCTTCCTCTCTTCTCTCTCTACTCTTCTTCCTTCTTCCCCTTCTTCCCCTTTTTTCCTTCCTTTTTCCTTCTTCTCTCCTTTTTTGCTTCCTTCTCTTTCCTTCCTTCCTTCTCCCTCTTTTCTTCCTTCTCCCCTCCCTCCCTCCTTGCTCTCTCTTCTCCTTCTTCTTTCTTCTCCCTTCCTTCCTTTTTTCTTTCCTTCCTTCTCTTTCTCCCTCTTTTCCTTCCTTCTCCCCTCCCTCCCTCTCTCTCTCTCCCTCCCTCCTTCCTTCTTTCTCTCCTTTTCTTCTTTTCCTTCTTTCCTTCCTTCTTCTTCTCCCTTCTTTTCTCCTCTTTCTCCCCTCCCTCCCTTTCTCTCTTTCTCTTTCCCCTCCTCCTTCCTTCTTTCCTTTCCTTCCTTCCTTCCTTCTTCCTTCCTCTTCTTCCTTCCTTCCCTCATTCCTTCTTCCTTTCTTCCCTTCTTTCCTTCCTTCTTCTCCTTTTCCTTCCTTCCTCTCTTCTTCTCCCCTTCTTTTCTTCCTTCTCTTCTCTCCTTCCTCTTTCTCTCCTTTCCTTTCATCTTCCTTTTTCTTCCCTTTTCTCCTTCCTTCCTTCCTCCCTTCCTTCCTTCCTTCCTTCCTTCCTTCCTTCCTTCCTGTTTATTCTGCCCAAGATGACTCAACAAACGACAACTGTCAGGATTTCATAGCATCAAGTCAGGGCAGTTAAAGTGATGCCGAACAGCATTAATCCCACAGTGCGGACGCACTCCGAGTGCCTTCTCTGATCCCAGCACGCTGCACTTGCTGAATGAGCCCGTCTTCTCCTTTCCGGCCTGTTTCTCCAAAGGCTTTGCAAGGAAGGAAGCCTTCCAAGCTTTCCTATTGAAAAACCCATTAGCTGGAGCCTCTGCCAGGGATTAAACTTGAGACCTCACGCAAGGCGAGCCTGTTCTCCTCCGTGGGACGGTGACGAAGGCCCTTCCGTGGAAGAACGGCTGGAGGAGAGAATTATCACGACACCCCCCCCCCTCCGCCCCCCGGGGTCCCTTTGGCTTTGCATTCTCTGCTCAAGAAACAATTTCCAGAGCTTACCCCTGGTCATGCTCCGGAGTGAAGGGTATTAAAGGGATGTGAGATTAGACACGCTGCTCTAATGGAAGGAACGGCTTTCCCTCCTTATCTGATTGCCTGCAGATGATGGCAACCGCAAAACATCCCTTCCGCAGGGAGAGAAAAGCACGTCTGTCGGCCAAGGCGGCTGGGAGGATGTGATCCGGCCTTCCAAGCGGAGAGGGACTGCCATGGCCAGGAGGTTGCCAACTGATTAGACTGCGCCCTGCGCTTGGGCAGCGCATTGATCTCCGGAAACCATCAGCCCAGGAGCACATTCAGGAGGGGGACGGATCCAGATGCCGTCCAAGGCACAGGAGAGGCTGAGCTGGGAAAGGAATTGCAGATGTGGAAGGGCCTGGGGCCTATCTAGGACAGATCTCCGTAACGGCAGGAAATTCACTACGACAACAATCCTGAGGGGGCCAGGACTTATTTGCCACGGTCCTGAAATGGGGAGAGGGTCTTTCATAGGGAGGGAAATGGAAGGCTTTTCTCCACGGCACATCCTGGAGTTGTATTGTATTTTGCAAGCGGGGAGGCCAACATGCCCAGGCTCCAAAGCACAGCTGCCTTTCCTTTCCTTTCCTTTCCTTTCCTTTCCTTTCCTTTCCTTTCCTTTCCTTTCCTTTCCTTTCCTTTCTTTCCTTTCCTTTCCTTTCCTTTCCTTTCCTTTCCTTCCTTCCCTTTTTTTCTTTCTTTCTTTTTCCTTTTCCTCTTTTTCTTGCTTCATTTCATTTCCTTTCCCCCTTCCTTCCTCCTTTTCCTTCCATCCTTCCTTTTGATCCTTTCCTCCCTTTTCTTCCCTTTCTTTTTCCTCTTTCTCTTCCTTTCATTCCATCCTTTCTTTTCTTTTCTTCCCTTTCTTTTCTTCTTCCTCTTTCCCTTCTTTTCATTCCATCCTTTCTTTTCTTCTTTCTCTTTCCCTTCCTTTCATTCCATCCTTTCTTTTCTTTTCTTCCCTTTCTTTTCTTCTTCCTCTTTCCCTTCCTTTCATTCCATCCTTTCTTTTCTTTTCTTTTCTTCCCTTTCTTTTCTTTTTCCTCTTTCCCTTCTTTTCATTCCATCCTTTCTTTTCTTCCCTTTCTTTTCTTCTTCCTCTTTCCCTTCCTTTCATTCCATCCATTTTTTTCTTTTTTTCCCTTTCTTTTTTCTTCCTTTTTCCCTTTCTTTTATTCCATCCTTTCTTTCCTTTCCTTTATCCTCTTTCCCTTCCTTTCATTCCATCCTTTCTTTTCTTTTCATTTTGTCCCTTTCTTTTCTTTTTCCTCTTTCCCTTCCTTTCATTCCATCCTTTCTTTTCTTCCCTTTCTTTTTCCTCTTTCCCTTCCTTTCATTCCATCTTTTCTTTTCTTCCCTTTCTTTTCTTTTTCTTCTTTCCCTTCCTTTCATTCCATCCTTTCTTTTTTTTCTTTTCTTCCTTTTCTTTTCTTTTTCCTCTTTCCCTTCCTTTCATTTCATCTGTTTTCTTTTCTTTTCTTCCCTTTCTTTTTCCTTTTCCCTTCCTTTCATCCATCCATCCTTTCTTTCCTTTCCTTTTTCTGTCCTTCCCTTCCTTTCATTCCATCCTTTCTTTTCTTTTCTTCCCTTTTTTCCTCTTTCCCTTCCTTTCATTCCATCCTTCCTTTTCTTCCCTTTCTTTTCTTTTTCCTCTTTCCCTTCTTTTCATTCCATCCTTTCTTTTCTTTTCTTTTCTTTTCTTCCCTTTCTTTTCTTTTTCCTCTTTCCCTTCCTTTTATTCCATCTTTTCTTTTCTTTTCTTTTCTTTTCTTTTCTTTTCGTCCCTTTCTTTTCTTTTTCCTCTTTCCCTTCCTTTCATTCCATCCTTTCTTTCCTTTATCCTCTTTCCCTTCCTTTCCTTTCTTTTCTTTTCTTTTCTTTTCTTCCCTTTCTTTTCTTTTTCCTCTTCCTTTCCCTTCCATCCATTCCTTCCATCTTTCCCTTTGCTCTTTTCCTTCCCCTTTGTTCCTACTTTCTCTTTCCTTCCTTTGCTTTCCTTCTTTCCTTTTCCCCATCCTTCCTTCTTTCCTTCCCTCCTTCCTTTCTTTCCTCCCTTCTCCTTCCTTCCTTCTTGTTACATCTTTCCTTTGCCCCTTTCCTTCCTTTTGTTTTAGACAGCCTGCATCTCTTGCGGCTGATGGGTTCACTGATGATTTAGAGAGGATTGTGGGACTGCCTGTGGGATTTCCTGGGGCTCAAAGTGATGAAGATTCAAGTCAGGGGAATGATGCTTCTCTCTGTGAGAAATCTGACTCGGAAAGTGCAGAACTTCAAGGTCAGTCAGAGGAGCCAGAAACTGCAACATTAGATAAGGAGTCGGGTGAAGACTTCACAACCTCTGAGGATGCCTGCCATAGATGCAGGCAAAACGTCAGGAGAGAATGCTTCTGGAGCATGACCACACAGTCCAAAAAACTAACAAAAACCCAGACAAACTAAGTGATACAGAAGGTTCCCAGGAAAAAAAAAACACCTGGAGCAATGGAAATCAAAAAAGGTCTTTGTTTACAGATCAGAGCATGCAATAGGCATCATAGGTTGAAGCAATTAACGTGGGAAGGTTGAAGAGAAAATTCATGGGAAAAGAAATGACTTCATGGGTGCTTATTAATTAGCAAGTTGTTTAGATAAGGGTTCGTTCAGGCAACGTAGCGTTCAAGTGAGAAGCTAGGCCTGAGTTCTCTGGTGCTTGTTCAAGTCAAGCCTTGATTTTGGATTCAAGTATTCTGGGAGTTTCTATGTTCCTATTTTTGGGGTTGATGCTCAAGCTTTACTAAGGATACCTTTTGCTTGTGGACTTAAGCTGTTCTTGTGACTATGTGTCACTCCTAGAATCATAGAATCAAAGAGTTGGAAGAGACCTCAAGGGCCATCCAGTCCAACCTCATTCTGCCAAGAAGCAGGAATACTGCATTCAAAGCATCCCTGACAGATGGCCACCCAGGCTCTGTTCCAAAGAAGGAGCCTCCACCACACTCCGGGGCAGAGAGTTCCACTGCTGAACAGCTCTCACAGTCAGGAAGTTCTTCCTCATGTTCAGATGGAATCTCCTTTCTTGTAGTTTGAAGCCATTGTTCCTTGCCCTAATCTCCAGGGAAGCAGAAAACAAGCTTGCTCCCTCCTCCCTAGGACTTCCTCTCACATATTTATACATGGCTATCATATCTCCTCTCAGCCTTCTCTTCTTCAGGCTAAACATGCCCAGCTCCTTAAGCCGCTCCTCATAGGGCTTGTTCTCCAGACCCTTGATCATTTTAGTTGCCTCCTCTGGACACATTCCAGCTTGTCAATATCTCTCTTGAATTGTGGTGCCCAGAATTGGACACAATATTCCAGGTGTGGTCTAACCAAAGCTGAATAGAGCATGGGGAGCATGACTTCCCTAGATCTAGACACTATGCTCCTATTGATGCAGGCCAAAATCCCATTGGCTTTTTTTGCCGCCACATCACATTGTTGGCTCATGTTTAACTTGTTGTCCACGAGGACTCCAAGATCCATTTCACACGTACTGCTCTCAAGCCAGGCATTGTCCCCCATTCTGTCTCTTTGCATTTCGTTTTTCCTGCCAAAGTGGAGTATCTTGCATTTGTCCCTGTTGAACTTCATTTTGTTAGTTTTGGCCCATCATCTCTCTAATCTGTCAAGATCGTTTTGAATCCTGCTCCTGTCCTCTGGAATCTTGGCTCTCCCTCCCAATTTGGTGTCGTCTGCAAACTTGATGATCCTGCCTTCTCGCCCTTCATCTAAGTCATTAATGAAGATCCTGAGCAGGACCGGGCCCAGGACGGAACCCTGCGGCACTCCACTTGTCACTTCATTACCTTTGAATCTGTAAGAGACATTTGGATTCCTGATTTATCATCCACTTTTTGGATTACATCTACTTTCTTTATTCCTGTTTTTTCCCCTATACTTTAATGTGTTTGTACGATAAACTATTTCCTTATATTCTGGACTCTTGTGTGTTGCTGTGGTTCCCAGGCTTGGAGTGTAACACCTTTTCATTTTCCTCTTCCTCTCTTATTTCTCCTTCTTTCCTTCCTTCCCTGCCCCCTTCTCTCATTATCCCCACTTTCTGTCCACTTCATGGGGTCTTTTTTTTCCTTAGCGCTGGGTGCATGAGTTCCTCTGCCACAAAACTCATGAGACTCAGAGAGGAAGGGACACCAAGAAGGCAAGTTTCATTCTCAGAGGGTCCCTGGCAGATGGAGGGAGAGAAAAGGCAATGGGAAAAGGCCTGGTGGAAAGAGGGGAAGTGGCCAGTGAGCAAGGAAGTAATGAGCCCCATTGGCAGTAATGAGGAAGAGAGTTCTCGGTCTCCAGCTAATGAGGGAATTGACCCTGGCCCCCTTCAATACAAACCAGGCAGACATAAAAGGGAGCTCAGGAAAAGACATCGGAGGGCCCCCCCCCCCCCCCCTCACTTGAATTTCCTCTCCCTCAGTTCCACAGACTTTTTTTCAGTTGGATATTAACATATACTTAGAATCATAGAGTTGGAATAGTCCAACCCTATTCTGCCAAGAAACAGGAAAATCGCATTCAAAGCACCCCCAACAGATGGCCATCCAGCCTCTGTTTGAAAGCCTCCAAAGAAGGAGCCTCCACCACACTCCGGGGCAGAGAGTTCCACTGCTGAACGGCTCTCACAGTCAGGAAGTTCTTCCTCATGTTCAGATGGAATCTCCTTTCTTGTAGTTTGAAGCCGTTCCTCCATTGCGTCCTAGTCTCCAGGGCAGCAGAAAACAAGCTTGCTCCCTCCTCTCTATGACTTCCTCTCATGTATTTATACATAGTTATCATGTCTCCTCTCAGCCTTCTTTTCTGCAAGCTAAATATGCCCAGCTATTTAAGCCGCTCCTCATAGGGCTTGTTCTCCAGACCCTTGATAATTTTAGTCGCCCTCCTCTGGACACATTCTAGCTTAGAGTCAACATCTCATAGAATCATAGAATCAAAGAGTTGGAAGAGACCTCATGGGCCATCCAGTCCAACCCCATTCTGCCAAGAAGCAGGAATATTGCATTCAAATCACCCCTGACAGATGGCCATCCAGCCTCTGTTTAAAAGCTTCCAAAGAAGGAGCCTCCACCACACACTCCGGGGCAGAGAGTTCCACTGCTGAACGGCTCTCACAGTCAGGAAGTTCTTCCTCATGTTCAGATGGAATCTCCTCTCTTGTATTTTGAAGCCATTGTTCCATGTCCTAGTCTCCAGGGAGGCAGAAAACAAGCTTGCTCCCTCCTCCTCCCTGTGGCTTCCTCTCACATATTTATACATGGTTATCATATCTCCTCTCAGCCTATCCTACTTGGACAATGAGGGATCACCTAAGTAAGTAAGTAAGTAAGTAAGTAAGTAAGTAAGAGTCTCACTTATCCAACCTTTGCTCATTCAGCGTTCTGTGTTATCCAACGCAGTCTGCCTCCCGTTCGGATCCACAGCTGTTGCTACACATTGCGATATTTTGGTGCTATAGTAGCATAGTGAGGCACTGGCACTTTTTGCAAGAGAAGGAGACAGACCTTGTAAAACTACAGCTCCTGGAATCCCATAGCACTGAGCACTGGCAGCTAAAGTTGGGGCATTAATTCCACAGTGTAGATGTCCCCATAGGCTGCACCTGATGAAGTCCCAAATGACCTTGCCCACGGCTGAGTCTTCTTGCAAGAGGAAGGCCCTCCACTTTCCTTCTCTGTGGATATTTGCGGTTGTTTACTACAGCACCCGAGGGCTGTGCTAACCTTTCGGGAGTCTGTTTTGCTTGAGCAGCCGGTCCAGGTGGGCATTAAAACAAAATTAAAAGGCAGTGGAGAGCAACACTTGCCTCTCACTCCCCCATATAAACCACCGTGACTGTTTTACTGTAATAGCGGTGTTTAATTTATATGTACGCAGGGCTCTCGCACTGGTTGTGGCACCCTGTAATGTGCTTCCTGTTTAAGAGCTTCAGTTACCGCTACATATCATTTATACGGCATTTTTAATTTGCAGACTCTTGTTGTCTTCTCATCCACCGCTGAGGTGGGCATTGCAAGGGATGCCTTTGTGGCTGATGGGAATCGGAGTCTGGTTTCAGCGATTCATCATACACTACTCTGCTTTTGCAAACTTGGATGAAAGCAGGCATTAACATATATAATAACATATGTAATGAAATATATAATATGTATACATACAGGGGCGGCTCGTCCATTAAGCAAAGTAAGCGGTCGCAGAACACTTTTTTTTGCCAGGGGTGCAGAGGCGCCTCTGTAAATGCCCCTCGACTGCCACTTGAGGAGCGCCCCCTCAGCTCACAACAGCCCTAGCAGTCCGGGGGGAGCCTCGGCTTTCTTGCCTCACTGCCGGGCGATCCTCTTCCCAAAGGGGCCGGGCCCTTGAGCCTCGCCTAGCCCCTCTCGTTCCTGCTCCACCCGGCCACCGGGTGCGCGAGCAGAGCCGGCGCTCAATTGTTCTCCACGTTCGATCCCTTCCCCATGACCGGCTCCCTTTCCCGATCCCGGTGCTCCACCCGCCTCCTCTCCTCTCCCCAATCCGCGGGTGGGCCAAGGGGCGGAGCCGCCGCGCCTGGCCCGCTTCGGGTCCGGAGGCATGTCTGAAGACCCCAGCGTGCGCACCAAAAGTCGCCTCTTCTCCTGACTTTCTCTTCAGCCATTGGGACCAAGAGAGAGAGAGAGAGAGAGAGCCCCTCCGGCTGGAGGTATCTCCCACCTCCGCTCCCTCCTTTGTTTTTGCGCCTACCTTCAGGAAAGATGGGCATCTCCACCTCTGTCTCTCTCTCTCTCTCTCTCTCTTGGTCCCAATGGCTGAGGAGAAAGTCAGGAGAAGAGGTGACTTTTGGTGCACACGCCGGGGTCTTCAGGCACGCCTCCGGACCCAAAGCGGGCCAGGCAAGGGAGCACGTGCGGCAAGTGTAGTTACTGGGATGTATAGTTCACCTACAATCAAAGAGCATTCTGAACTCCACCAATGATGGAATTGAACCAAATATGGCACACAGAACTCCCACGAAAAACAGAAAATATATATCAATGATTGGTTGGGAGGGGGGGGGGGGAGAAATATTGCTTGCTTACCATTGAAAATTACCTAGGGCCACCTCTGTATACATCCCCTGGTTTTTAGGAGATTTGCATCATTATGTTACATCTGAGGTGACATGTTGACAGGAGACAGAGAAAAGGCAGAACTGCTCAGCACCATCTTTTCCTCAGTCTCCTTCCTTCCAAAAGGCAAACATGGCTCAACTTGGGGAGGATGGAGCAGAAGATGCAGGAGGGGAAATGCAGCACACATTAGATAAAGAGGCAGCACAGCAATATCTGCTCAATCTAACTCTAGATAAATATAAACAGTGGGTTGCTGTGAGTTTTCAGGGCTGTCTGGCCATGTTCCAGAAGCATTCTCTCCTGATGTTTCACCCACATCTATGGCAGGCGTCCTCAGAGGTTGTGAGGTCTGTTGGAAACTAGATTTATTTGAAAACTAGGCAAGTGAGATTTATATATCTGTGGACCCTCCCAGGTGGGAGAAAGAACTATTGTCTGTTTGTGGCATGTGTGAATGTTGCAATTGGTCGCCTTGATTAGCATTGAACAGCCTTGCAGCTTCAAAGTCTGGCTGCTTCCTGCCTGAGGGAATCCTTTGTGAGGAAGACAATCATTCTCAGACAACGAGGGATTGCCTAAGTAAGTTAAGTAAATAAGTTCTCTGTTAGGTTCTTGTGGGTTTTTTCGGGCTATAGGGCCATGTTCTAGAGGCATTTCTCCTGATGTTTCGCCTGTATCTATGGCAAGCATCCTTGATATCGAGCTGTTTCTCTGTTGCTCTAAAGCAGGCATGGGCAAACGTCGCCCCTCCATGTGTTTTGGACTTCAGCTCCCACCATTCCTAACAGCCGGTAGACTGTTAGGAATGGTGGGAATTGAAGTCCAACATGCCTGGAGGGCTGAAGTTTGCCCATGTCTGCTCTAAAGACTAGGCCACAATAGAGCAATGGATCATAACTGCATATTAAGGACTTCTTAATGGCCAGAGCTGTTCAAATGTGGTGTGGAATATGGTGGAGTCTCCTTCTCTGAAAGTTTTGAACAGAGGCTGTATGGCCATCTGTCTGGAGGGCTTGGAGTGCGTCTTCCTGCATGGCAGAAGGAGGTGGGACTGGATGGCCTTGGGCATCTCCTCCAGCTCTATGTTTGGAAGAAAAAGTCAGAAAGGCTCTGCAAAGGATGCTGTATAAACAATGCTACAGAGGCGAGTGTTGTGTCTCTCTTTCTGCCAGTGATGCCCTCTTCCTTCCCTCCCTTCGACCTGAGAGGAGAACATGGCATTGGAAGGGTGACCTGGGAGACCTTTCCGGGGGAAGAACTGTTTATTGAAGTTTCTTTATGAGCTCATTAAAGATTTTGCCAGGGTCGAGTAGCGCACCACCGTGATTAAATGAAACGCTTAGCGACTTCCGCGACCCCACACCAAGCCCTTGTGCTGAGTTGGCATGGCGCAGCCCTCACCCCTGGCACCACCCACCTGCGGTGCCAACCTTGGCACTTTCTGTGACTTTGGCTGAAGGTGAGTAAACAGCCCTGCATGCCAGGAAAGGGGATCAAACATCTGTTTCCTCCCTCCGCTTGGCAGAGTTCTTCCTTCCCGCACAGGTAGGCTTCTCCGCTTCTCCGCTGGAGGACGGAAGGGGTGAATGAGGTTGGAAAGGTTTCTGCAAAAGCTACCTTTCTTCAAAACAGCTAGAGAAGAATCCAAATACGAGGCTTGAATGAAAAGTAATGCCTCCACCTTCATTACTTGGGTTTGGGTGGGAATATTTTAATAAATCAAACGCAGAAATAATCCTTAGAATGTGCTCTTTAACTACCACTATTCACTTTTCCACATAATCACCAGACAATTGGGTACATTTCTGCCAATGACGAACAAGTTTTTTGAAGTCGTCACGGAAAAAGTCGACATACTGTTCCCGCAACCCATTGTGCACAGATCTTCCGATAGCAATAATGTGACCCAAATGTTCTTGTGAAATGCCGATTATGCTTGAAATTTCTCTCTGAGTGATACTACCATCGTCCTGAATCAATCTGTCAGTCTTTTGCTTGTGAAACCCAGTGGTTGCTGTCACAGGACGTCCAACTCTTTGTTTGTCATGCAAGTCAGATGTTCCCACCTCAACATCTTTAAACTTACTCGCCCAATGACGCACAGTACTCACATCAACACAATCACCATAAACAGCTTGCATTCTCTGATGAATCTCCTTTGGGGTGACACATTCTGCTGTCAAGAATTCAATGACTGCACATTGCTTAAGTCGCATTGACCGACCGTCTGCGCAGGGTACTTCGCACTTTAACAACACAACTGTGCAATGCTAAGGCTTCCTCCTAAAATGGAACTGTAGAGGGGAGTCTACTGAACAAACAAGTACCTGCCGCATACCAGTATTGCCATCTGTTGAGGAGTTATGAAGGTGGAGGCATTACTTTTCATTCAACCCTCGTACGAATCAAGGAACAGGAAAGGCATTGTAGACTACTTCAACCAGAGGAGTCAACCATGGCAGAGCACTGGTGAACCAACCTGGACACAGCATATTATTTGAGAACACAGAAATGCTGGACCACTCTCACAACCACCATGTCAGACTACACAGAGAAGCCACTGAACTCCACAAGCAGGTGGACAATTTCAACAGAAAGGAGGAAACCATGAAAAAGAACAAAATCTGGTAACCAGTATTTTTGAAAAAACTCTAAAACAGGAAAGTACATAAGGAGGAACACACTAAAAACATGGTAGTTCCACACAAGAATCAATCAGGGCCAACGAACACTTCCCAACAAAGGATTACCCCAGGTAGCAATGAGCCAGGCTTTGAAAATGCAAGGCCACTAAATGCTAATCAAGGTGGCAAATTGCGACATTCACAAGTGCCTCAAGCAGACAAGAGTTCTTTCTCCCACCCTGGTCATTCCACAGTTATATAAACCCCATTTTCCTAGTTTCCAACAGACCTCACAACCTCTGAGGATGCTTGTCATAGATGTGGGCTAAACATCAGGAGAGAATGCTTCTGAACATGGCCATGCAGCCTGGAAAACTCACAACTCTATTGAACAGCTCTTATAGATGGAACGTGTCCAGAGACGGGTCACTGAAATAATAATAATAATAATAATAATAATAATAATAATAATAATAATAATCTTTATTTATACCCCGCTACTATCTGCCCAGGGGACTCGGTGCGGCTTACATGAGAACAAGCCCATAATACAACAATACAAGCAATAACAACAATACAAGCAATTTATTGTCGAAGGCTTTCATGGCTGGAATCACTAGGTTCTTGTGGGTTTTTTCGGGCTATAGAGCCATGTTCTAGAGGCATTTCTCCTGACGTTTCGCCTGCATCTATGGCAAGCATCCTCAGAGGTAGTGAGGTCTGTTGGACGTAGGAAAATGGGTTTATATATCTGTGGAATGGCTGGGGTGGGGCAAGGAGCTCTTTCCTGCTGCAGTTAGGTGTGAATGTTTCAGCTGATCACCTTCATTAGCATTTGAAGGCCTGCCTGAGCCTGGGAAAATCTGCTGCTGGGAGGTGTTAATCTGTGCCTGGTTTTTTCCTCTCTGTTGTTTAGCTGTTATAATTTTAAAGCAATTAAAATCAAACAAAACAATGAGACAATAACATAAGCATTAACAGTAGGACAACACACTTTAAAAAATATGGGTAGGCCGAATGTAATTAAAATTTTAAAAAATAATGCCGGACATGGGCGAAAAAGTGGAAACATACAAGCAGACCTAAAACAATATAAAGTGCTTTGGAGGACAAAGTGCTATGGGATCATTATTCTGGGAAGGCACACTGGAACAACCACGTCTTCAAGCTCCTCCTAAAGACTGCCAGAGTTGGGGCATGCCTGATGTCCTTAGGAAGTGAGTTCCAGAGTCGAAGGGCCACCACCAAAAAGGCCCTCTCTCTTGTCCCCACCAATCGCGCTTGTGATACAGGTGGGAGCGCGAGCAGGGCCTCTCCAGATGATCGAAGAGATCGTGTGGGTTCGTATACAGAGATGCGGTCATGCAGGTAGGCGGGTCCCAAACCGTTCAGGGCTTTGTAGGTGAGAACCTGCACCTTGAATTGGGTCCGGAAAATGAATGGCAGCCAGTGGAGCTCCTTGAACAGGAGGGTTGACCGCTCCCTGTAAGGAGCCCCGGTTAACAACCTGGCTGCCACCCGTTGGACCAGCCATTACTGCTCAAGCAGGGAGCTTTGAGACTGTAGAACAGAAGCTCTCTGAAGCTCTAGGTGCTCTTACTGCCTATTACAGGGAAAACCAGCTGATCCCTAACCCATCTAAAACACAGACATGTGCCTTTCATCTCAAGAACAGAGAAGCATCCCGAGCTCTGAAGATCACCTGGGAAGGAATCCCACTGGAGCATTGCAGCGCACCCAAATACCTGGGAGTCACTCTGGACCGTGCTCTTACCTACAAGAAGCACTGCCTGAACATCAAGCAAAAAGTGGGTGCTAGAAACAATATCATACGAAAGATGACTGGCACAACCTGGGGATCACAACCAGATACAGTGAAGACATCTGCCCTTGCGCTGTGCTACTCTGCTGCTGAGTATGCATGCCCAGTGTGGAACACATCTCACCATACTAAAACAGTGGATGTGGCTCTTAATGAGACATGCCGCATTATCACGGGGTGTCTGCGCCCTACACCACTGGAGAAATTACACTGCTTAGCCGGTATTGCACCACCTGGCATCCGCCGGGAAGTAGCAGCCAATAGTGAAAGGACCAAGGCAGAGACATCTCCAGCTCATCCCGTTTGGGTATCAGCCAGCATGTCAACGACTTAAATCAAGAAATAGTTTTCTAAGGTCTACAGAGACACTCGCTGGAACACCTCGGCAAGTGAGAGTCCAAAAGTGGCAGGCTCAAACCCAGAACTTCAACCAATGGCTGATACCAAATGAGAGACTCCCCCCTGGGCACACAGAAGGACTTGGAAGGCATTGAACAGACTGCGCTCTGGCACCACGAGATGCAGAGCCAACCTTCAGAAATGGGGCTACAAAGTAGAATCCTCGACATGCGAGTGTGGAGAAGAACAAACCACTGACTACCTGCTGCAATGCAACCTGAGCCCTGCCACATGCACAATGGAGGACCTTCTTGCGGCAACACCAGAGGCACTCCAAGTGGCCAGATACTGGTCAAAGGACATTTAACCAGCTACCAAACTCACAAGTTGTGTATTTTTCTGTTTGTTTGCTTTGTCCTGTTAGACTGGTTGTTCTGACACGACAAATAAACCCGTTGGACCATCTGGAATTTCCGAGCCGTTTTCAAGGGCAGCCCCACGTAGAGTGCATTACAGTAATCCAGTCTAGAAGTGACTAAGGCATGGACCACCCTGGCCAGATCTGCCTTCACGAGGTCAAAACTTTGGAAACTATGAATCCCTCTGAGAAGTGGCTTAGGGAACCGGAGATACTTAGCTTGGAGATGTTTGAGAGGGGACATAAGAGATATGTCAGAAAGGACTTCATATTGTTTTCTGTTGCTCCAGAGCTTAGGACACAAAAGAGCCATGGATGCAAACTTCACGAAAAGAGGTTCCACTTAAACTTTAGGAAGAACTCCCTGATGGTAAGATCTATTCAACAGCAAAAGACTTCCTAGGAGTTCAAGTGAGTCTCCTTCTCTGGAGGCTGGATGGCCATCTGTCAGGAGGGCTTTGATTATGTCCTCTTACATGGCAGAAGAGGGTTGGACTGGCTGGCCTCTGGGGTTCCCCTACAACTCTATTCTTTTTCTCTGTTCCTATTCTTTTCCAGCAGCCTGTGAGGAACAGGAGAACGGCCTCTTGAAAGCATGCTGCGTTTTGGAAAACATCTTGGGGCATGCTGCTTTCGCTTCTTTTCTTGACGCAGGCTTTGAATGGCTTTTTAATTTTATCGACACTTTAATTACACTTTGACAATCATCTTACGTACATTTTTATCTGGCGTGGTACGCATTTTAATTGCCACCTTGAGGCCTTGTTCTGAAAAAGGGTGGGATAGCAACATTGGGATCTAGCCGGTTGGCTGCAACAGAAGTAGACCCATTGCTGCGGAAGGCTTTCATGGCCAGAATCACGGGATTATTGGGAGTTTTTCAGGCTGTATGGCCATATTCCGGCAGCATTCTCTCCTGATGTTTCACCTGCATCTGTGGCTGGCATTCTCAGAAGTCTGATGGAGGGGAGGCAAGTGGAGTATGTGTGTATGTGTGCACAAATGTGTGTATGTACACACAGACACACACCTGTGGACAGGGGCGGCTCAACCCATTACGCAAAGTAAGCATTTGGAGTATAGTTGATTTTGCCCAGGGGCGCTCTTGGGGGAAAATAGACCTTGACATATGCGAGTTGTAGTTACTGGGATGTATAGTTCACTTGTAACCTGTAGTAATCTACAGATGTGAGAGCTGGACCTCAGGGAAGGCTGAGCGAAGGAAGAGAGATGCTTTTGAGCTGTGGTGCTGGAGGAAAGTGCTGAGAGTGCCTTGGACTGCGAGAAGATCCAACCAGTCCATCCTCCAGGAAAGAAAGCCCGACTAAAGCTCACTGGAGGGAAGGAGACTAGAGACAAAGCTGAAGTCCTTTGGCCACATCATGAGGAGACAGGAAAGCCTAGAGAAGACGGGAATGATGCTGGGGAAAGTGGAAGGCAAAAGGAAGAGGGGCCGACCAAAGGCAAGATGGATGGATGGCATCCTTGAAGTGACTGGACTGACCTTGAAGGAGCTGAGGGTGGTGACGGCCGACAGGGAGCTCTGGCGTGGGCTGGTCCATGAGGTCACAAAGAGTCGGAGACTACTGAACGAATGAACAACAACAATAGTTCATTTAAAATCAAAGAGCATTCTGAACTCCACCAATGATGGAATTGAACCAAATATGGCACACAGAACTCCCACAACAAACAGAAAATATATATCAATGATTGGTTGGGGGGGGGGGGGGAATACTGTTGAAAATTACCTAGGGCCGCCTCTGCCTGTAGAATAATGTCCAGGGTGGGAGAAAATACCTTTGTCTGTGAATGTTATAATTAGCAAGCTTAAATATCATTAAGTAGCCATGAAGCTGCAAAGCCACCCAGTGAGGGTAACTGCATAGAGGTAGCCTGGCTGTTGTTGCCTGGAGGCACTTTCTGTTTGGGGAGTGTTCACTGGCACTTTATTATGTGCTGTCTGGAGTTCCCCTGTTTTTGAGTGGTGCTCCCTATTTACCGTCTTGATTCTGGTATTTTTTAATGCTGGTTACCAGATTTTGTTCATTTTCATGGTTTCTTCCTTTTAGTACACCTATTGTTTTATACTCAGAGAAACTGTTTTATACTGACATTGAACATCAAGAAAACCAAAGTGTTCTTCCAGCAGTCACCAGCCCATCCCTCTCCAATGCCAGAAATACAGCTTAATGGTATAACATTAGAAAATGTTGGCCATTTCCGCTCCCTTGGCAGCCGCCTCTCCACAAAAGTCAACACTGACACTGAAATACAACACTGCCTGAGCTCTGCGAGTGCAGCATTTTTCTGAATGAAGCAGAGAGCGTTTGAGGACTGGGATGTCCGTAGGGAGACCAAGGGGCTTGTTTATAGAGCCATTCCCCTCCCAACTGTGCTATATGCCTGCGAAACGTGGACTGTCTATAGATGTCAAATGCAACTCCTGGAACGATCCTGCAAATATCTTGGGAAAATCCTGCAAATCTCTTGGGAAGACAGATGGACAAATGTCAGCGTGGTGAAAGAAGCAAAGACCATCAGCACTGAAGCGATGATCCTCCGCCATTAACTCTGCTGGCCTGGCCACATTGTCCAAATTTATTTATTTACAGGGTGGATTATAATGTACATATACATGGCAAACATTCAATGCCATAGACACATAACACATATAGACAGACATTCAGAGGCTATTTAACTTTTTCTGGCCACCTGGGGAGTTGTCGCTTCACTTTCCATCCGTGACACCGATGAAGTATTTCCTCATTTCTTGCATGCTTGCTGGAGATTTTTATGGCCTCGTAAATAATTAAATTACCCTCCCCACATAAGTGGTACCTAAATTTCCTACTTGACAGATGCAACTGTCTTTCGGGCTACAAATGTCAACAACAATTGGTTGGAAGCTCACTCCGACCCAGGCTGGCTTCAAACTCATGACCTTTCAGTCAGTAGTGATCTTAATGCAGCTGACTCCCAGCCGCAGTCCCAAATGCCCGACCACCGTCTCCCAAAGCAGTTACTCTACTCCAAGCTCAAGAACAGAAAACTGAATGTATTGTCGAAGGCTTTGTATTGTCAAAGGCTTTCATGGCCAGAATCAGTGGGTTGTTGTAGGTTTTTTCGGGCTATATGGCCATGGTCTAGAGGCATTCTCTCCTGATTTCGCCTGCATCTATGGCAAGCATCCTCAGAGGTAGTGAGGTCTGTTGGAACTAGAAAAAAGGGTTTATATATCTGTGGAATGACCAGGGTGGGACAAAGAACTCTTGTCTGCTGGAGCTAGGTGTGAATGTTTCAACTGACCTCACACCTCTGAGGATGCTTGCCATAGATGCAGGCGAAACGTCAGGAGAGAATGCCTCTAGACCATGGCCATATAGCCCGAAAAACCCTACAACAACCCAGAAAACTGAATGTTGGAGGACAGGAAAAGAGATTTAAAGGTAGGCTTAAAGCCATCATTTGTCTGCGGCAAGTTCTTGGTGGGATGGGCATACCAAGCCACCTTGTCTCTCTCCCGAGGAATCTGTACAAGGACCAAGGAGCAGCAGTAAGAACTGGTTCAAGATTGGGAACAACAGACTGGTTCAAGATTGGGAAAGGCATACGGCAAGGCTGCATTCTCTCACCCAACCTTTTTAACTTGTATGCAGAACACATCATGCGAGGATGTGCGGGGCTGGATGAATGCAAAGCTGGGGTGAAAATTGCTGGAAGAAACATTAACAACCTCAGATATGCAGATGACACCACTCTGATGGCCGAAAGCGAGGAGGAGCCGAGGAGCCTTCTAATCAAGGCGAAAGAAGAAAGCGCAAAAGCCGGGTTGCAGCTAAACGTCAAAAAAACCAAGATTATGGCAACAAGAATGATTGACAACTGGGAAATAGAGGGAGAAAATGTGGAGGCCGTGACAGACTTTGTATTTCTAGGTGCAAAGATGACTGCAGATGCAGACTGTGGCCAGGAAATCAGAAGACGCTTACTTCTTGGGAGGAGAGCAATGTCCAGTCTCGATAAAATAGTAAAGAGTAGAGACATCAGACTGGCAACAAAGATCCGCCTAGTCCAAGCCATGGTCTTCCCTGTAGTCACCTACGGATGTGAGAGCTGGACCTTAGGGAAGGCTGAGCGAAGGAAGATAGATGCTTTTGGGCTGTGGTGTTGGAGGAAAGTGCTGAGAGTGCCTTGGACTGCGAGAAGATCCAACCAGTCCATCCTCCAGGAAAGAAAGCCTGACTGCTCATTGGAGGGAAGGAGACTAGAGACAAAGTGGAAGTCCTTTGGCCACATCATGAGGAGACAGCAAAGCCTAGGGAAGGGAATGATGCTGGGGAAAGTGGAAGGCAAAAGGAAGAGGGGCCGACCAAGGGCAAGATGGATGGATGGCATCCTTGAAGTGACTGGACTGACCTTGAAGGAGCTGGGGGTGGTAATGCCGACAGGGAGATCTGGCGTGGGCTGGTCCATGAGGTCACGAAGAGTCGGAGACGACTGAACGAATGAACAACAACAACAAAGCCAACATTAAAAACTCTGGCATAGACACTGAGAACTCGGAAGCCCTGGAGGTCAGCTGTGACCAGCAGTGCTGTAGAATTTGAAGAGGCATGAATGGAGGGCAGAAGGGAGAAATGTGCCAAGAGGAAGGTGTGTCAAGCCAAACCTGACCGGGACCACCTTCTGTCTGTAAACCGATGTCCTCACTGTGGGAGAACATGAGGATTGAGAATAGGGCTCCACAGTCACCTACGGACCCACTACCAAGACATTACACTTGGAGGGCCATCATCCTCGAGCTACGAGGGATCACCTAACTTCAGTGCCTGAGCAAACTGTAATTCCCAGGATGCCATAGCACTGAGTCGCAACAGTCAAAGTGGGGCCAAACTGCATTCGTTTCACTGTGCAGATGCGCCACGTGTAGTTTGACTTTGCTTCACCAAAGTGCTCAGAAGGGGACTCCAGGTTGCAAAATCCCAGAATAAACAGTACCATCTGCATTCCCTTTTTTTGTAATCTTATAGAGCTGCTCAGCATACCGTTTTGCAGATGTGTAACCAAAAGAACCGCTACTCCCCACGTTTGAATTACAAAGAGATTTCCAGGTCATTCTGTGTTGATTTTATCGTATTGTGTTTCATTTAGCATATTCATGCCCTGCTTTCCAACTTCAAACAAACTCCCAGGGGTTCAATTCTCGGCTCTTACTTCCTGAAAACTAACAGTCGGTGTGTGTCAAAAGAGCTACTTGGGTTTGGGGGAAATGGGCAAAGACCAAGGGAAATTATAGAATCAGAGACTTGGAAGAGACCTCTAAAGGCTATCCAGTCCGACCCCCTTCTGCCAATCAGGGAAACACAGTCAAAGCATTACCAACAGATGGCCCTCCAACCTCCAGAGAGGGAGACTCTACTGGAAACCGAGGCAGTATATTCTACTGCTGAACTGCTCTAACTCATGTTGAAAAACTCATGCCCACCACACTTTTGCATTTTTGCCAGAAGTCCCTGTTTTACCACAAAAGAAGTTACTTTCCTCTTGGCACGTTTCTCCCTTTTGCCCTCCATTCATGCCTCTTCGGCTTGTGAACTTTGTGTTTTGTTTGTTTGTTTGTTAAAAAATGCAATACAACTGTTTGGTCTGCTCCTGATACGATAAATAAATAACCACAAAAGAAAGCTAGCAAGTTAGGGAGGGCTTTCCCTTTTGAGCTAGATTTCTGCATGAAGAGGGAAAATAATAATAATAATAACAACAATAATAACAATACTTTATTTATACCCTGCTACCATCTCCCAAGGGACTTGGTGCGGCTTACATGAGGCCGAGCCCACAATACATCAATACAAGCAATAACAACCACAATACAAAGCAAAATACAAATACTAATACAGAGCAATTAAAAATAAATCTCATACACAAATAGCATAAACATTGAACAATAGCACAAAACACATTTAAAATCTATGGCTGGGCCAAATGTAATTAAAGTTAAAAAATAATGCTGGGCATGAACAAGATAGAGGTGGTGGGGCGTTGGTGGAAACGTACAAGCAGTCCTAAATCAGTATAAAGTATAAAGAGAACATAATGCTAAGGGTTCATTATTCTGGGAAGGCACACTGGAACAACCACGTTTTCAAGCTAATCCTAAAGACTGCCAAAGTTGGGGCATGCCTGATGTCCTTAGGGAGTGAGTTACAGAGTCAAGGGGCCACCACTGAGAAGGCCCTCTCTCTCGTCCCCAATAATTGCACTTGTGATGCAGGCGGGAGCGCGAGTAGGGCCTCTCCAGATGAGTGAAGAGATCGTGTGGGTTCGTACCCAGAAATGCGGTCACGCAGGTAGGTAGGTCGCAAACCATTAAGAGCTTTGTAGGTAAGAACCTGCACCTTGAATTGGGTCCGGAAAATAGATGGCAGCCAGTGGAACTCCTTAAACAGGAGGGCTGACTGCTCCCTGTAAGGAGCGCCAGTTAACAACCTGGCTGCCACCCGTTGGACCAACTGAAATTTCCGAGCCGTTTTCAAGGGCAGCCCCACATAGAGCGCATTACAGTAGTCCAATCTGGAGGTGACTAAGGCATGGACCACCCTGGCCAGATCCGCCTTCACGAGGAATATTACTGCATACAAAAATATTTTTGCTGTCGGACTATGACTTGAGAGATCAGGGTTTGAATCCCTGCTGGGTAACTCCATGGGTGACCTTGGGCAAGTCACACACTCTCAGCTCTAGAAAACTCTGTTGCTCTAAGTCAGAAAAGACTTGAAGGCATATAAGAACAAGAACAACAGGGCTGGAGAACTGCAAAACACTCTTAGATGGAAAAATGAAATGCAAAGAGACAGAATAGGGGACAATGCCTGGCTCGACAGTAGGACATGTGAAAAAGATCTTGGAGTCCTCATGGACAGGAAGGAGAAAATGAGCTAGGAATGTCATGCAGCAGCAAAAAAAGCCAATGGGATTTTGGCCTGCATCAATAGGAGTCTAGTGTCTAGATCCAGGGAAGTCATGCTACCCCCGTGTCCTGCCTTGGTCAGATCACTTTACCTGGAATCACACCATGTCCAATCCTGGGCACCGCAATTGAAGGGAGATATTGACTCTAAGCTTGGAATGTGTCCAGAGGAGAGTGACATAAAATATCAAGGGTGTGGAGAACAAACCCTATGAGGAGCGGCTGAAAGAGCTGGGCATGTTTAGCCTGCAGAAGAGAAGGCTGAGAGGAGGGCCATGGATCATGTCCTAGGGAGGAGCGAGCAGGCTTCCTTTCTGCTTCCCTGGAAACTAGGACTCAATGGAACAATGGCTTCAAACAACAAGAAAGGAGATTCCCCCTGAACACGAGGAAGAACTTCCTAATTGTGAGAGCTGTTCAGCAGTGGAACTCTCTGCCCCGAGTGTGTGGAGGCTCCTTCTTTGGGGGCTTTTAAACAGAGGCTGGGTGGCCATCTGTCAGGGGTGCTATGAATGTGATTTTCCTGCTTCTTGGCAGAATGGGGTTGGACTGGATGACCCATGAGGTCTCTTCCAACTCTAGGAGTTTATGATCTGTTGGGGGTGCTTTGAATGTGATTTTCCTGCTTCTTGGCAGAATGGGGTTGGACTAGATGACCCATGAGGTCTCTTCCAACTCTAGGATTCTATCATTCTATGAGCAAAAAAACGAAGAATAACAATGGGTTTCAGTTCACCGGATAGTCTGGAAGATGTGTGTGTGTGTATGTGTTTACCAACTCAATCTCCCCAATCTGTAGCTTGCAAAACAGAACAGTTGTAATAAAATCTAAAGGAGAAGGCATGCTTGTTTTCTGCTGCTAATGTAGACCTACATAATTCAATTAACTGTACTGAATTGCATTATATGGGTCGGCGCTGCCATATAATGCAGTCTGGACCCTTATAATTATTATAATTATCTTTATTTATATTCTGCCTTCCACCTTGTAGGGACTCCCGGCAGCTAACCCTCCACACGAGGCAAGTTTAAAAGGTGCAGAACGAAAGTTAAAAAGCAATTAAATAGCAGCAGTGTGCTAAAAACAAAATAATGTTGTTCAGTTCCATTCAGATTGCATTATAGGGGTGACAGGGTGGATCCAGCCTGGGACACAACATAGCAATGGATTCAAGCTGCAGGAAAAGAGATTCCATGTAAGGCAGTAAGGTAAACGTTTTCCCCTGACATTAAGTCCAGTTGTGTCCGACTCTGGGGAGTGGTGTTCTTCTCCATTTCCAAGCCGAAGAGCCGGCGTTGTCCGTAGACACCTCCAAGGTCATGTAGCCGGCATGATTACACGCTGCGCCGTTACTTTCTCTCCAGAGCAGTACCTATTGATCTACTCACTAGGCCTGGGCAATCCATGGTTCTAAATGGTTCTAAAGTACTTACAAAACTAAAGTTCTGGTGGTGAAAATTTCAGAACTCTAACAAAACTCTCAAAATTTCATAATAAATGGCAGTTCCTAATTGGTTCTGTCATTAAAATCACCAATAATGAAATAATAATTAAATTTTGAAAGTTTTGTTAGAGTTCTGAAACTTTCACCACCAGAACTTTAGTTTTGTAAGTACTTTAGAACTATTTAGAACCATGGATTGCCCAAGCCTACTACTCACATTTGCATGTTTTTGAACTACAAGGTTGGCAGAAGCTGGGGCTGACAGCGGAAGCTCATGTCGCTCCCCAGATTTGAACAGGGAGCAGCGTGAACTTCCACTGTCAGCCCCAGTTTCTGCCAACCTAGCAGTTCGAAAACATGTAAATGTGAGTAGATCAACAGGTACCGCTCCGGCGGAAAGGTAACGGCACTCCATGCAATCATGCTGGCCACATAACCTTGGAGGTGTCTACGGACAATTCCGGCTCTTTGGCTTAGAAATGGAGATGAGCTCCACACCCTAGAGTCGGACACAACTGGACTTCATGTCAGGGGAAAACCTTTACCTTTGCTATAGTTTAAATTGTTTCTATGGTTTTTATATGTATTTTTGATGTAATTTAATTGATTTTAACTGAAATGTGTGTGTGTGTGTGTCTGTGTGGCATCTAATTGTGCCAGTTCTGTATGCCGCCCTGGGTCAGCTTCGGGCTGAAATGGGCGGGATAAAAATGACATAAATAAAATAATAATAGTTCCAGCAGACAAGAGTCCTTTGTCCCACCCTGGTCATTCCACAGATATATAAACCCATTTTCCTACTTCCAACAGACCTCACTACCTCTGAGGATGCTTGCCATAGATGCAGGCGAAACGTCAGGAGAAATGCCTATAGAACAGGGGTTCTCAAACTAAGGCCTGGGGGCCGGATGCGGCCCTCCAAGGTCATTTACCATCAGAAAACACATGTATATTCTGTTGGTCATGGGGGTTCTGTGTGGGAAGTTTGGCAAATTCTTTGGTGGGGCTTCAGAATGCTCTTGATTGTAGGTGAACTATAAATCCCAGCAACTACAACTCCCAAATGTCAGGTCTATTTTCCCCAACTCCACCAGTGTTCACATTTGGGCATATTGAGTATTTGTGCCAAGTTTGGTCCAGATCCATCATTGTTTGAGTCCACAGTGCTCTTTGGATGTAGGTGAACTACAGCTCCCAAACTCAAGGCCAATGCCCACCAAACCCTTCCAGTATTTTCCGTTTCTCCCATGGGAGTTCTGTGTGCCAAGTCTGGTTCAATTGCCTCATTGGTGGAGTTCAGAATGCTCTTTTAATTTAAATGAACCATAAATCCCAGCAACTACAACTCCCAAATGACAAAATCAATCAATGTGGCTCTTCTCCACATGAGACATGATAGGATAACCCCACCAGTATTCAAATTTAGGTGTATTGAGTATTTGTGCCGAATTTGGTCCAGTGAATGAAAATACATTCTACATATCAGATATTTACATTATGATTCATAACATTAGCAAAATTACAGGTATGAAGTCGCAACAAAAATAATGTTGTGGTTGGGGGTCACCACAACATAAGGAACTGCATTAAGGGGTCACAGCATTAGGAAGGTTGAGAAACACTGCTCTAGAACATGGCCATATAGCCCGGAAAAACCTACAACAACCCATAATAATAATAATAAAATAAACTCCATCCTTGGTGTGCAACATTAACCTACTGCACCACCAGGGGCTCCCATTCCATGTAAACATTAGGAAAAAAATATTGACAGTACTGTAAGACTGATGGAGATTTTGAAGGCTGGATGGCCATCTGTCGGGAGGGCTTTGATGTGCCTTCCTGCCTGGCAGAATAGGCAGTCGTTTATGGTCTCTTCCAACACTCTTCCAATGACTTAGATGAAGGGCTAGAAGGCATGATCATCAAGTTTGCAGACGACACCAAATTGGGAGGGATAGCCAATAGTCCAGAGGACAGGAGCAGGATTCAAAACGATCTTGACAGATTAGAGAGATGGGCCAAAACTAACAAAATGAAGTTCAACAGGGACAAATGCAAGATACTCCACTTTGGCAGAAAAAACGAAATGCAAAGATACAGAATGGGGGACAATGCCTGGCTCGAGAGCAGTACGTGTGAAAAAGATCTTGGAGTCCTCGTGGACAACAAGTTAAACATGAGCCAACAATGTGATGTGGCGGCAAAAAAAGTCAATGGGATTTTGGCCTGCATCAATAGGAGCATAGTGTCTAGATCTAGGGAAGTAATGCTACCCCTCTATTCTGCTTTGGTTAGACCACACCTGGAATATTGTGTCCAATTCTGGGCACCACAGTTCAAGAGAGATATTGACAAGCTGGAATGTGTCCAGAGGAGGGCAACTAAAATGATCAAGGGTCTGGAGAACAAGCCCTATGAGGAGCGGCTTAGGGAACTGGGCATGTTTAGCCTGAAGAAGAGAAGTCTGAGAGGAGATATGATAGCCATGTATAAATATGTGAGAGGAAGCCACAGGGAGGAGGGAGCAAGCTTGTTTTCTGCTTCCCTGGAGACTAGGACGCGGAACAATGGCTTCAAACTACAAGAGAGGAGATTCCATCTGAACACGAGGAAGAACTTCCTGATTGTGAGAGCCGTTCAGCAGTGGAACTCTCTGCCCTGGAGTGTGGTGGAGGCTCCTTCTTTGGAAGCTTTTAAACAGAGGCTGGATGGCCATCTGTCAGGGGTGATTTGAATGCAACATTCCTGCTTCTTGGCAGAATGGGGTTGGACTGGATGGCCCAGGAGGTCTCTTCGAACTCTTTGATTCTATGATTCTATGACCAGGGGCTATGACCAATTATTTAGAAAAAAATAATTGACAGTACTGTAAGACTGGTGGAGATTTTGAAGGCTGGATGGCCGTCTGTCGGGAGGGCTTTGATTGTGACTTCCTGCCTGGCAGAATGGGTGGACTTTCATGCTCTCTTTCAACACTCGGATCATATGGGGAAGGAAAGGGGTTATTTGGGGTGACAACCCAGGATGGGAGCCTTTCCCTGCCCGCCGGCTGCCCATGGCCTCCCAGGCTGCCCTTGGCAAAGCCACCCTGTTCCATCCGAAAAGGGAGAGGCTGGGACGAGCCCGGAGGAGGAATCCATCCATGCCTCCCCAGAGGCCGCCTGATTACAAGGAGATCGGCTTTGCAGGGAACCCTGGCCAGCCTCTGGCGCTCCGCCTGGGACAGCTAATTCTCCAGAAGTGGGATCAGGTTGCTTCAAGATGATGCAGCAAATTGCAATTTTGGGAAAGAGAGCTGCTTTCGCAACCGGGAGTCAAACAGGGGGAAAGTGTTCTTCTTTCTTCACCTTCTCCATCCCTCCGGCCGATGATGAGCCCACCCAGACTGTTTGGCTGGGGACCTTCGCCGTGTCCTTGGAGCAAAGCTCCGAAACTCAAGAAGTGGAGCCTGTAGCATCATCAGAACTCTGTGAGAGATTCCTGCTTCGCACTGACCCCTCTCGCATGGCCTTCGGATCATCCGATTGCTGGGAAATCCATGCTGTTTTCGTGGAATCCAAGAGTTGGAAGGGATTCCAAGGAAGTCTAGTTCAACTTTATAGAATTACAAGCTTGGGTATCCAGCGTTGACAGGTTATTTTTCATTTGTACGAAATGCATAAGGTTGTGGGTGAACTACAACTCACATCAGGCTGAGAGGAGATATGATGGTCATGTATCAATATGTGAGAGGAAGCCACAGGGAGGAGGGAGCAAGCTTGTTTACTGCTTCCCTGGAGACTAGGACATGGAACAATGGCTTCAAACTACAAGAGAGGAGATTCCATCTGAACACGAGGAAGAACTTCCTGACTGTGAGAGCCGTTCAGCAGTGGAACTCTCTGCCCCGGAGTGTGGTGGAGGCTCCTTCTTTGGAAGCTTTTAAGCAGAGGCTGGATGGCCATCTGTCAGGGGTGCTTTGAATGCAATCTTCCTGCTTCTTGGCAGAATGGGGTTGGACTGGATGGCCCAGGAGGTCTCTTCTAACTCTTTGATTCTATGATTCTATGATTGTATGATCATGCCAGGTTAACCCTGAAAACCTCCGTCAGTACTTAAAGTTTGTTATCTTGGGCACGTTTGCTCTAAACGCATCATCGGTGGGGTTCAGTGTGTTCTCTGGCTGTAGGGTAAACTACAACTCCCACTATGGTCAGTCTTCAAACCCCTCCAGTGGGTTGAATTAGTTATGAGGGTTCTGTGTGCCAAGTTTGGTCCAGGTCCATCATTGGTGGAGGTTAGCGTGATCAGCACACTGGGTGCAGTGCCTAAAGACCTTGGCCTGCACTTAAAAACAATCGGCACTGACAAAATTACAATCTGTCAGCTGCAAAAGGCCACCCTACTCATATCTGCACGCATTAATTGCTGATGTATCATACAGTCCTAGACTCTTGGGAAGTGTCCGACGTGTGATCGAATACAAAAGCCAGCATAGTGATCGTTTGCTGTGGACTCATCTTGTTGTGTATCTAATAATAATAATAATAATAATAATAATAATAATAAGAAGAAGAAGAAGAAGAAGAAGAAGCCAGAATGGAAAAGTCAACAACAGCTCCCAAATGTAGACTCTGCAAGGAAGCAGATGAAACAATAGATCCCATCCTTAGCTGCTGCAAGAAGATTGCGCAGACAGACTACAAGCAGAGGCATAACACCGTGGCTCAGATGATTCATTGGAACTTGTGCTACAAACACCATCTGCCTGCAACAAAGAACTGGTGGGATCACCAGTCAGAAAAAGTTACAGAGAATGAATACGCCAAACTCGTCTGGGACTTCCAAATACAGTCAGACAGAGTTTTGGAGCATAATACTCCTGACCTCACAATCATGTTAAAAAACGAAGTATAGATCGTCGATGTCACAATCCCAGGTGTCAGCAGGATTGCAGAGAAACAACTGGAAAAGCTGACACAATATGAGGATTTAAAGATTGAACTGCAAAGACTCTGGCACAAACCAGTAAAGGTGGTCCCAGTGGTGATCGGCACACTGGGTGCAGTGCCTAAAGACCTTGGCCTGCACTTAAACCAGGGGCGGCTCAACCCATTACGCAAAGCAAGCATTCGCAGTATATCACACAGTCCTAGACACTTGAGAAGTCTGACGTGTGATCCAATACAACAGCTAGCAGAGTGTCTGTGGACTCATCTTGTTGTGTTTCAAATAATAATAATAATAATAATAATAATAATAATAAATAGACTTGCTTCTACTACGACTCCAAAATCCTTTTCACATGGACTGTTTTCAAGCCAGGTGTCTCCCATCCGATATCTGTGCATTTCATTATTGCTGCCAAAGTACAGTACTGCACATTTCTTCCTGCTGAAATACCATTTGTTTATTTTGGCCACCTCTCTAATCAGCTAAAGTCTTTTCTCGCCTGCTCTTCCTCATTCATCACTTTGGCCACCTTGACCACACACCGATGCTGCTTGGACACATGTGGCCCAGTTTTCCCTTGTGAAATGTTGGAGGGTATATGTTCATGCACATGGCTTCTCATGGAACATAGAGATCGCAGTACCTTTCTACCTCCTCTCCAAGGGTGTATGGTATGCACAATGGAGAAATCATCCTTGGAGTTGTAGTTTGGTGAGTCTCCAACCTGCTTTGTTGTGTATTTTTTTGTATGTGTGTAGTGTGTGTCAAACAATGAAAAGGAATTGTGCTTTTTTGTTCGTTCTTCTGTTTTTATTTGTTTTTGATAATGGTTGTTTATTGATTATGGTGCAGTCTGTGGCTCATTGATGTCGTTTTTGTAGCCCTTGGCTTTTTTTTTTTTTAGTCTTTTTTTTTTGTTCTGTTTTGTTTGCATGCTGGTTTTTTGTGTGTGGACTTTGTCTTTGTAGTTGCTTGTGTTTTCTTGTTTTATTGCCATTGTGGTGTCTGCCTTTTTTGTTTTTTTTGGTTCTAGTTTTCTGTATCTGTTTTTTTTGTTGTCCGCTGTTTGTCTTTATGTTTTTGGGTGTATTGTTTCGAGTGATGTACTTTTTCGTACCGTTTTCTGTACTAAGCTTTTGCTGTCCTGCGTGTCTTTCTGTTGTTTCGTACTGTTTCTTTTTTTGTTTTTTTTGATTTTTTTAGACCTTTCTACCTCTCTGTATGGTATGCACAATGGAGAAATCATCCTTGGAGTTGTAGTTTGGTGAGTCTCCAGCATTCTTTGAGTCTCCGTGCTTCAGAGAAAAAGTGGGGTATAAATAAGCATGATGATGATGATGATGATGATGATGATGATGATGATGATGATTCACCAGCACTCTTTGGTGGAGAATACTAAATGTATTTATTTATTTACAGTATTTATATTCCACCCTTCTCACCCCGCAGGGGACTCTGGGCGGATTACAATGTACGTATACATGGCAAACATTCAATGCCATAGACACGCAACATATATAGACAGACACACAGAGGATATTTAACATTCCAACTTTTTCTGGCCACCAGGGGAGTTGTTGCTTAACTGTCCATCCTAAACACCGATGAAGTACTTCCTCATTCCCCGCATGCTTGCTGGAGATTTTTATGGCCTCGTAAATTAATTAAATTAGCCTTCCCATATACATGGCAAACATTCAATGCCATAGACACACAAGATATAGGCAGGCACACAAGGGATATTTAACTTTCCAGCTTCATGAGGGTATGCTTCAAATTCCGGCCACCGGGGAAGCTGTTGCTTCTCCATCCACTACTTACACCAATGGAGTACTTCCTCATTCTTTTACATGCTGCTGGAGATTTTTTAATGGCGTCATAAATTAGTTAAATTAGCTCCCCCGCATAAGCAGTACCTAAATTTCCTACTTGACAGATGTAACTGTCTTTCGGGCTGCAAAGGTTGACAGCAAGCTAGACAAATGGTCAGGAGATTACTCCGACCTGGGCTGGCTTCGAACTCATGACGTTTGGGTCAGTAGTGATTTTAATGTAGCTGACTCCCAACCCGCTGCACCACAACCTGGTCGTAAAACTACAACTCCCGGGATTCCATCACATTGAGCCATGGCAGTTGAAGCAGTGTCAAACCGCATTCATTCCACAGTGTAGATGAACTTTGTGCATCCGAACACTTTCCTCCTAATTCCTGGATGCCGGTGCCTTAAATGAGTGCCATGGCATTGATTCCCCCTCCTTTTCCGGGGCCCTCCTCCCTCCCAAACCATCTAAATTTAGATTGCATGCTCCAGGCAGGGATGTGTCTGCGGCTTATGCTCTCCTGTAATCCTCCACGTTCTCTGACACTGCAATATTAAAACATCGCTAGCGGCTTGTAGCTGAGAAACACACACATACATGCAGATACTCATTGCACCGGTAAATTCCAATCAACATGCAACCTTCCCTCTTTGCTTTGGTCTCCGTTCCCTACCTTAAGTCCTCCAGCGCCCCCAAAATAGGCTTCAAACAACTAGAGGGTTGCTGGTAGAGAAAGGGTAAACAGTGGGGCAAAACAGACTGCTGTGCTGAGAGAACTACAAGAGAGGAGATTCCATCTGAACATGAGGAAGAACTTCCTGACTGTGAGAGCCATTCAGCAGTGGAACTCTCTGCCCCGGAGTGTGGTGGAGGCTCCTTCTTTGGAAGCTTTTAAACAGAGGCTGGATGGCCATCTGTCGGGGGTGATTTGAATGCAATATTCCTGCTTCTTGGCAGAATGGGGTTGGACTGGATGGCCCATGAGGTCTCTTCCAACTATTTGATTCTATGAGAAAGGAGGAAGATGATGGGGACAGAAAGAACTGTATGAATATGAAATTATATCGCTGTGATTCTGCATTAAAGGTATTAGATGCTTCGTCCCACCGCTCCCATTTTTGGTGTTAAGAGCAAACAAAAAGCAGAGGAACATTAAAGGGTGAAACTCTTCCTAATGTTTGCTCAGAATCTCCCATCTTTTTGCAGGCTACCTGCCCTACCTGTTCCATTGCTTGCATGGCATCAAAGAATCATAGACCTGGAAAGGACCCCAGGGACTGTCTGTAATCAGAGTCCAGAGCTAAAGCATCCCTCCAAGGTGGGCTTCAAGGACACCTGGACATTCTTCCTAATGGGTTGTTGTAGGTTTTTCCGGGCTGTATGGCCATGGTCTAGAGGCATTCTCTCCTGACGTTTCGCCTGCATCTATGGCAAGCATCCTCAGTGGTAGTGAGGCCTGTTGGAACTAGAAAAAAGGGGTTTATATATCTGTGGAATGACCAGGGTGGGACAAAGGCCTACATCAATAAGAGCCTAATGCAGCGTTTCTCAACCTGGGGGTCGGGACCCCTTGGGGGGTCACGAGGAGATGTCAGAGGGGTCACCAAAGACCATCAGAAGACACAGTGTTTTCTGTTGGTCATGAAGGTTCCATGTGGGAAGTTTGATCCAATTCTATCATTGGTGGGGTTCAGAATGCTCTTTGATTGTAGGTGAACTATACATCCCAGCAAATACAACACCGAAATGTCAAGGCCTATCTATTTCCCCCCAAAGTCCACCAGTGTTCACATTTGGTCACATTGAGTATCTGTGCCAAGTTTGGTCCAGATCCATCATTGCTTGAGTCCACAGTGCTCTCTGGATGTAGGTGAACTATAACTCCAAAACTCACGGTCAATGCCCACCAAACCCTTCCAGTTTTTTCTTTTGGTCATGGGAGTTCTGTGTGCCACGTTTGGTTCAATTACATCATTGGTGGAGTTCAGAATACTCTTTGATTGTAGGTTAACTATAAATCCCAGGAACTACAACTCCCAAATGACAAAACCAATTATCCCCCTCCCCCCTGCAACCCCACCAGTATTCAAATATGAGCATATCACATATTTATATCAAATACATCCTGCATATCAGATATTTCTATGATGATTCATAACAGTAGCAAAATTACAGTTGTGAAGTAGCAACGAAAATAATGTTATGGTTGGGGGTCACCACAATATGAAGAACTGTATTAAGGGGTCGTGGCATTAGGAAGGTTGAGAAACACAGATATAGGGGGGACTATGACTTCCTTTGATTTGGAAACCACACTTCTATTAATGCACCAAAATAGCATTTGCCTTCCTTGCTGCCGCATCACACCTCTGGCTCACTTTCAGCTTCCTATCTCTTTTGCCTGGAGGGGCTTTTGTGCTCAAACCTCCCATTTGCCCTCCCTTCCCTTCCCAGCGAAAAGGCACCTGTAACATGTTGCATTTCGAGACAAGCCGAAACACAGAAGGGAATTCCTGGCAACTTGCGCAGCTCAATATAATTACATTCAGATGTGTTAATACTTGGCTCAGTGGCTGCATGGTGGTGGTGGTGTTCTGCTTTGTTTATTTTCCACTCCGTAATTGGATTATTGTCTTGGTCGTGTTTAGGGTTTCGTGGTAATAAGTAACAACAATAGAATTACCCTCGATGGTGAAGCGAGGGGACAAAAACCAGGAGAGCGCGATCAGTGGGTTTTCCTGGATCTGGTGGACTGGGATGATTATTGGGCTGGGAGGAGAACTAGGAATCCCTCTGAGGAGTAGCTGAGTGAGCTGGGCATGTTCAACCAGGCAAAAAGGAGGCATGAGAACCATGTTTAAACATTGGAAAGGAGGTCAGCTTGTTTCCTGCTGCTCCAAAGACCAGGTCCAATGGAGCCATGGATTCATAGTCCGGGAAAAGAGATTCCACCTAAACATTAGGGAAATCTTAGAATCATAGAATCAAAGAGTTGGAAGAGACCTCATGGGCCATCCAGTCCAACCCCACTGTGCCAAGAAGCAGGAATAATGCATTCAAATCACCCCTGACAGATGGCCATCCAGCCTCTGTTTAAAAGCTTCCAAAGAAGGAGCCTCCACCACACTCTGGGGCAGAGAGTTCCACTGCTGAACGGCTCTCACAGTCAGAACATGGCCATATAGCCCGAAAAAAACCCACAACAACCCAGATCTCACAAACTCTGAGGATGCCTGCCATAGATGCAGGTGAAATGTCAGGAGAAAATGCCTCTAGAACAGTGGTTCTCAACCTGGGGTCCCCAGATGTTTTTGGCCTACAACTCCCAGAAATCCCAGCCAGTTTACCAGCTGTTATGATTTCTGGGAGTTGAAGGCCAAAAACATCTGGGGACCCCAGGTTGAGAACCACTGCTCTAGAACATGGCCATATAGCCGAAAAAACCGACAACAGCCCAGACCTCACAACCTCTGAGGATTTTTTTTTTGTCGTGTCAGGAGCGACTTGAGAAACTGCAAGTCGCTTCTGGTGTGAGAGAATTGGCTTTCTGCAAGGATGTTGCCCAGGAGACACCCGGATGATTTGTTTTTTTTATCATCCTTGTGGGAGGCTTCTCTCATGTCCCCGCATGAGGAGCTGGAGTTGATAGAGGGAGCTCATCCGCCTCTCCCCGGATTTGAACCTGCGACCTGTCAGTCTTCAGTCCTGCCGGCACAGGGGTTTAACCCACTGCACCACCGGGGGCTCCACCTCTGAGGAGGCCTGCCATAGATGCAGGTGAAATTGAAGCCGAGCACCCCCCCCCCAAATAAGGGATAGTGACCTATAGTTCTGCAAAGGGCAAGGGCACCAGACTACACAATAGGGGTTAAGTCTTGGTCCCATTGCCAAGGCACTAACAACAACAAGGACCCCATGAGACTTTTGGGGAACGGCTGGATCTTGGGACTTCTGCCCTCCATGAGAGTTGTAGTTTCCCAAGGACCAGCTTCGATCCCAGCATGGCAGAATTCCACCCAATGGCCCAGTGGGAAATCAACAGACTTTCCTTTTGGGGCTTAAAGAGCTCTGCCTAATGTTTTGGACTCACAAGGACATCTTTCCCGCTCATGAACTTCTCTCAAAATGAACGATGGACTCACATTGCTTGAAAATAATTTCTTTATTAAATTTCTCTGGTGGGTGGGATGGAGAAGGGGTGATTGATATGAATTTCCTACAATTTCTATATACTTTCCTTCTATGTATTTCCTTCACAAGTCTGACCCAGCCATGAACTCTTTTGCCCTTTGGGAGGCTGATCAGGAAGCGGCCCGCTGGGCTGAAAAGGCAATCAGGAATCACAAAAACACCTATTTACTTAGAACTCACATCTGAACAATGGGACCTGGAGTTACTATTTGACTTTAGGAGGGGGTCATCAGACTGTGATTTCCTCTGCCAAGTTTTCCTTCACAACAAACATCCTTCTCAGCCTCACCTTTTACCTTATCTGATCCTGGAAGGGGAAAACCTGAATCAAATGATTATCCCTAATCACTGATCCATCACAAGAACAAAAAAACTAGTTTCCTTGGCTGGCTGATCCCTCGGGCACAGGAAATCCAGGACAGTGGAATGTCATCATCCTCTCTGGACACATTGTCCCTCTTCCGTCCCGCCTCCCTCTCCCTGATTTGCTAAGGAGCCGAAGTGAGGGGAGTTTTGAAACTTTCGAACCTGTATTTTGCTATAAATATGCCTCTGATCAATGTACTGGCATGCTTTGTGTGCTATCTATCACCACATTGCATCCGTCTCAGCTGAATCGCTCATTAAACCTTGATGCCTCTTCTTCGCTTTGGCAAGAGTCTCCTTTCAATTTTGAATATTAATCAAATGGCTGGAATCAGGCTTCTCTGAAGGCTTGCCAAGGTAGCGTTCCTTCTTTGGTGGGAACTAAGGGTCCTCTCCCCTTGGAGTCGACCCTCCTAAAGTTCCTATTGACTTCAAAATGTCAGGAGAGAATGCTTTGGGAACATGGCCACACAGCCCGCAAAGCGTACAACAACCCATTGATCTGTTCCTTCATCCAAGTCATTGATAAAGCCATGAAAGGCCCAGGAGAGAGCCCTCTTTATGGCCTCCCCACTGGTCACTTCTCTCTGGGAGGAAGAAAAGGAGCCATTGGGAAGCAAGAGAGTGGCCACTCTGCCTGCTGTTTGCTGGGCATGAAGCCTGGCATGTTCAGTTGGGAGGAGATGGAGCTTTGCGGAAAAGACGTGAGTCCGGGGACAGTGTTTTTCCTGGTGGGATCGGCTCCTCAACCGCCTGAGCAAGGCATTCGTTCCGAGCCCTCCTTCCCCACGGCCTCCCTTTTGCTAACTCCCGCCTGGATCTGAGCAAGGCCTCCTTGTTTTCTTGGCAAGCGATGCAAAATCCCCCTGGGGAGCTTGGCGAGAGAGAGAGAAAGGGGGCATGTGTTTAGAGCGTTTCCACTCGGTTCCACTCTCCTGGGCTATTTCTATCTCTTCTTGTCAAAATTTATCAAGTGCGTAATTGTTTAAACAGCATTAAAGCGCCGGGGGCCAGAACGGCGAGGAATTGTCCCGCGTCGGCCTGCGCCACTCAGGCTGCTAACTGGGGGAGATGTTGCCAAGGGGGAGGATGGCGAAAACGCTGCAATGAAAGGACCCCTCCTTCTATTACTGCCCAGATCACCTTCTTCTGCTAGACAGGAAGCAGTGTCCATAGAGTCCCTATCTACATTGCTATATAATATAGTTTGGAACTGCAAAGATACAGAATGGGGGACGATGCCTGGCTCGAGAGCAGTACGTGTGAAAAAGATCTTGGAGTCCTCGTGGACAACAAGTTAAACATGAGCCAACAATGTGATGTGGCGGCAAAAAAAGCCAATGGGATTTTGGCCTGCATCAATAGGAGCATAGTGTCTAGATCTAGGGAAGTCAGGCTCCCCATGCTCTATTCCGCTTTGGTTAGACCACTTTACCTGGAATATTGTGTCCAATTCTGGGCACCACAATTCAAGAGAGACATTATTGACAAGCTGGAATGTGTCCAGAGGAGGGCAACTAAAATGATCAAGGGTCTGGAGAACAAGCCCTATGAGGAGCGGCTTAAGGAGCTGGGCATGTTTAGCCTGAAGAAGAGAAGGCTGAGAGGAGATATGATAGCCATGTATAAATAGGTAAGAGGAAGTCACAGGGAGGAGGAGGGAGTAAGCTTGTTCTCTGCTTCTTTGGAGACTAGGACGCAATGGAACAATGGCTTCAAACTCCAAGAAAGGAGATTCCATCTGAACATTAGGAAGAACTTCCTGACTGTGAGAGCCGTTCAGCAGTGGAACTCTCTGCCCCGGAGTGTGGTGGAGGCTCCTTCTTTGGAAGCTTTTAAACAGAGGCTGGATGGCCATCTGTCGCGGGTGCTTTGAATGCAATTTTCCTGCTTCTTGGCAGGGGGTTGGACTGGCTTCAGCCCCCCCCGAAATTCTCATGGTGGTTCGCGAAAAGGCCTTACTGGTACATTATTTAAACTGTTATGTTTATTCATATCATGATCTGATCACCATGCTCAATATATCCCATATGCATGGGGTATTGGGGTAATGATACAAAAGGTTTGCTAGGGTAGACCCTCTTTCACCCAGACTCAGCCCCCCCCCCCCCCCGAATCTCAGCCCCCCACCCCCCGAAAAAAACTCACCCCCCCTGCCAGGGGTGATTTGAATGCAATATTCCTGCTTCCTGGCAGAATGGGGTTGGACTGGATGGCCCATGAGGTCTCTTCCAACTCTTTGATTCTAGGATTCTATGATTCTATATGGTTAGTGTAGACCAGGCATGGGCAAGCTTTGGCCCTCTGGGTGTTTTGGACTTCAACTTCCACCATTCCTAACAGCCTATGCCTAGTGTTGGGTTTAATCCCTGGACTGCACAAGTCTCTAGTCCTCAATGAGTAGCAAGACTTAGATATAGGATTTGAGGGAGGGAATCCTTTCCCCACATTCCTATGCAGGCTTCTCCCAGAAGGGGCTTTGTTTTTACTCTTCTTGCTTGCTACTATCTCCTATCCCCCTTTGAAGACATAACAATGGAATCTCTGTGAAGGATGAGTTGCCAATTGGCTGAGAAAGATGGTATACAAATACAGTAAATAAATAAATAAACTTCCTCTTTAAATGTATTTTTATTGCCCTGAGTTTTGGCCATGTTGTCATTTTTCATTGCTCTCTCTCTCTCTCTGCCTTTGTCTTCCTTCCAGTGAGGGCACATTTTGCCTTTCTCCAGGCAAAATGTATCTGCATGGATATTTTGACTTTTTATCCTTTTTATCTTCCTTAGAAGAGGAGCTTAGTATTTATTTATTTATTTATTTTATAGTATTTATATTTTGCCCTTCTCACCCTGCAGGGGATTTAGGGCGGATTACAATGCAGATATACATGGCAAACATTCAATGCCATTTAGACATTCAACATATAGACAGACACAGAGGCAATTTAACATTCCAGCTTTCTGGCTTCATGAGGGTATGCTCAGTTCTGGCCACAGGGGGAGCTACTGAGCTACTGTTTCACTGTCCACTTGTGACATCGAGTCCTTGGTGGAGTACTTCCTCATTCTTATGCACATTGCTGGAAGGTTTATGGCAGGAGTCCTCAAACTAAGGCCCGGGGGCTGAATGTGGCCCTCCAAGGTCATTTACCTGGTCCTCACTTAGGGTCAACCGAATTCTGTAACGACTTGAAAGCACACAACAACAACAACAACAACAACAACCCAATCTCATCAGCCAAATCCCATTGAAATACTAATAAATTTATATTTGTTAAAATTGTTCTTCATTTTAATTGTTGTATTTTAAGTGTTGTTTTCACTATAAATATCTGCTGTGTGCATAGGAATTAATTCATGTTTTTTCAAATTATAATCCGGCCCTCCAACAGTTTGAGGAGCTGTGACCTGGCCCTCTGTTTAAAAAGTTTGAGGACCCCTGGTTTAGGGTGTCGTAAATTAGTTAAATTAGCCTCCCCGCATAAAGCGGTACCTAAATTTCCTACTTGACAGGTGCAACTGTATTTCGGGCTGCATAGGTCAACAGGAAGCTAGACTATTAATGGTTGGGAGCTCACTCCAATCTGGGCTGGCTTTGAACTCATGAACTCTTGGTCAGTAGTGATTTAATGCAGCTGGCTACTATCTAGCTGTGCTATAGCCCAGTCCTAGTAAGCTAGTTCATTTCAAGACCTTTTCTATCTGGTATGGATTTCTTTCCTTGAATAAATATTTTGAATCTAACATTCTGTCTCTGCAATCTTATTCTATCCTGTTGAATGGAAGCTTATCCTGGCTCAAGACACATAAGCTTCTGTTGGTTATGAAGTCTGTTTCTAGCACTCTACTATATTTATGGTGGAATCACCTCAAGTGGGGGTTATTTTTTGAGCCTAACAGCTCTGATTTCCAACAAAGGGTTATGGGCCCAGCACGCTTCTGCTGCACCACTCTGCTCATCTAATGCAGACGTCTGAGAGGTGGTATGAGTGAGCATCCTCTTGGCATATTCAGTTGAAGATGCTGATGAGGTAGATACCATAGTGTTGTGGCTGAGCTAGTTTCTGACGATGAGGATGATGGGATTCAGATTCCTGTTGGGTTTCAGCTTCCTGGCTCTTTGTCTGTGCCTCAAATCTCTGAGCCTGCTTCCGAGGCTCTCACAGACAGTGCCGTGTCAACACAGCTGTTTTCACCAGAAAGGAATTTTAACGAAGGGAATAGCGAGCAGGGGCCTTCCCACGATGATACCGAAAGTGTAGATAAGGATTTGACCTGAGAAGCTCGCCTTGATCTCCGGGTCAGGCGGAGTTCGCGTCTGGCAAGCAGACGGGAGGCTAGCTCAGTGAAAGGTCGTCGCAATGCTTTTATGATGCTGAGAGCCTAATGTTTTGATGTTAGAAAGGTATTTAGGCCTCCTGGAAACTCTGTGAAAGCGTCAGTTCAACGTAGCTTATTAGCCTGAAAACTTCATGGAATAACTTTAGCCTGGAAAGCAGTACGCTTGGGATTTCTTGCATTGTGATTCTTGGGGCAAATGTTTCATTGCTTGTACCTGGGATTCTGGTTTGAACTCTACCAATAGGATTGTGTCTCCTGCTTTTACCTGAAGATCTTTGGAACTATATTCTGCATTTAACCTTAATCTTTGGAACTGTGCAATGCTTATTCTTTATTTTGACTTGGATTTTTTCCTCAATCAACTGTAAAACTACAGCTCTTGTGTGGTGGTGTTTGGAAGCAAGGTGAAGCCTACTCTGAGTTGCAACACATGGCCCACATGTTGCCACTGTGCATTGCATACCCAGATGTGCATCTAACGCTGCCATCCTTTCCCTGCACATTGCAGTGCCACAACTCACAAACCTATGCTGATCACACCATTCTCTAAAAGGAAGGCACAATCTGTCTCCTTCTCGGTGTGTAACCTCAACCCTTATGTTTCCCTTCTGAAAGAGAAACAAGGAATGATGCAATGGGAGTTGTGATTGCTATTCTAGAAGAGCAATGAGGAGAGCTGGCCCTTTCTTTCTCTCTCTCTCTGCTCATTCGTCTGTCCCTGCCCAAGGCAATGGAAATGTGTCCAGAGCTGTAATGCAGAGCGGCAGACATCACAGGACTGTTAATCACCGACTGGGAGGGAAGCGGGTGGCATTGAAATCCTGCCAATTATATTAATTACCCCGAAAGCACCTCACCTGATGAGTGCCGCGCATGCATAATTGCATTACTGGCTCCCAATCCCTCTGCGTGTTTGTGCACACCGCCTTCGAGAGGTACAAAACTCTTGGGAAGAAGCTCCAGATAAGCCCTCCTCTCTCACAAAGCAGCAGGTCCCCACTCCAGGACTCTTCCGCCTCAGGCGCAGAAGGGAAGCGGAGGATCTCTTCCCCAGAGAGTTTGCCTCTCGCCCAGAAAGAGACACCGTTGCGGGGACAAATACACACCGCAGCTGGGAAAGCAAGCAGCACTTGGAAGCACTTTTCCTTTCCTGTTGGATCATAGAATCACAGAGTTGGAAGAGACCACAAAGGCCATCCAGTCCAACCCTTTTCTGCCATCCAGGAATGCCCAATGAAAGCCCTCCGGAGAGGTGGAAATCCAGCCTCTGTGTTGGAGTTCATCCTGTGATCCATCCCATGTTTGGATATCAGCCAGCATGTCAACGACTTAAATCAAGACATAGTTTTCTTAGATCTACAGAGACACTCGCTGGAACATCTCAGCAAGCGAGAGTCCAAAAGTGGCAGGCCCAAACGCAGCACCTCAATCCGTGGGTGATACCAGATGAGAGACTCCCCCCTGGGCACACAGAAGACTGGGTGACTTGGAAGGCGCTGAACAGACTGCGCTCTGGCACCACGAGATGCAGAGCCAATCTTAAGAAATGGGGCTACAGGGTGGAATCCACGGCATGCGAATGTGGAGAAGAGCAAACCACAGACCACCTGCTGCAATGCACCCTGAGCCCTGCCACATGCACCATGGAGGACCTTCTTGCAGCAACACCAGAGGCACTCAAGTGGCCAGATACTGGTCAAAGGACATTTAATCAACTGCCAAGTTTGCAAAATATGTGGGTTTTTAAAATCTGTTTGTTTGTTTTGTTCTGTTAGAAATGTAATCCAATGCTATGGTTGCTGATGACACGATAAATAAATAAATCCTGTGATTGTGTTTCAGGATCAGGGTGCTTTGGATGTGGGGAATGATGTAAATGAGGTTCAAGATGGCGATGGTCTCGTCAATGATATCAATGCAGAGAATGACAGAGAGGCACCTGTTCAAAGTGTAGTTTCCCATGAGAATGTTCCTACAGGGTATAGGGATAATGGTTTACTCCTTGAATTGCTCCCAGAGTGTTCCCAGGATTTGGGGCTTGAAAACAACTCAGCACCTGCAGAAACTAATGAGCATATAGATAGGCGGGCGGAAATTGGTCAAAACAGTCAGGCCAAGGAATGCCTTTGGCGTTGTGCCAGGCTTCAACAGAAAAAGATAAGAGCCACTCATGGAAAGCGAAACCAGTTTCTGAGTGCTTGGAAAGGGGAATCCACACTATTCTGCTTTGAACTGGATTATATAAGCCTACACTGCCATATAATCCAGTCGGAAGCAGATAATCTCAATGTTATATAGTTGCGTAGAAGGAGCCAGTGACTCTCAAGCAACCACAAATGACGTTTATCTGGCATCAACCAATCCTGATGGGTGCAGGTTAACTGAGGATCTACCACATTTCTGGAATGGGTTTCTACAGGGAAGTTTTGTGCAAAATTGTACCATTTCTGCACAAAAAGACACTCATTTTCAGAAACGTTTGGGACTTTAGTGGAAAATAATGGTGGGTTGCTCTCTTTCGTTTGTACCAAGAAGCATTCTTATACACAAACAGAAATCTCAAATGTGTTTCTGGGGAGTTTTTCTGTGCATTTTGGGGATGTCTCATTAGAGGGCTTTCATGGTGAAAGATCTTGAAAAGCAAGCTTGCCACGGCTCCCTCGGCGCTGTACTAACAAGCTACGGCTAAAAGGATGAAGACATTGCAACCGCTCAAGATTTCTTAGCCCTTGGTTAAGCCATTCATTAAAATGGAGACTACAGTCAAGGAATCCAGAGTCATGGGCTTAGAAGGGCAGCTATGAAAGAAGTAGACAAGACCCTCAAGTGTCAAAATATCTCACTGAAGAGGATGGTCTGTGCCACTGCATTCTCCATTTCTACGTATGGCTCTGTAAGCTTGTGTTGGAGCTTAGCCTGTGATTGTGTTTAAGGATCAGGGTGCTTTAGATGTGGGGAGAGACGACAATGAGTTTCAGGATGGCAATGGTCTGGTCAACGATATTGATGCAGAGAATGACTAGGAGATCCCTGTTCAAAGTGTAGCTTCTCATGAGAATGTCCCTGAAGGGTATGGGGATGATGATGTGCTCCCAGAATTGCTACCAGGGAATTCCCATGAATTGGAGCTTGAAAACAGCTTGACAGCTGGCTCAGCTGCAGAAATTAATGACCAGATAGACGGGAGGAGATTAGTCAAAACAGAAGAGCCGAACAGTGGCTTCAGCGTTCTGCCAGGCTCAGAGGGAGAAAGATAAGAGATTCTCAATTAAAGCAAAACCAATTTCTGAGCGCTTGGGACATACCTTAATGAGGAGATAAAAGTCCCAAGTCCCAAGTACAGGATATGTAGACAGATATCCAAGTACAGGATATGTAGTTAGATGACGCATAGTTTGGAATCACGTCAAGTTCTCGTTCTTGTTTCTTGGAAGCTTGGCTTGGAAATATTCATGCTTAAGTGCCTTTGTTTCATGGTTTTGATTCTTGGATTCTATGATTTTATATTCAAGTCTTGGATGCATGATTCCTGGTTTCTTGGATTTTATTAGAGAAGTTTTTGCCTTTGTTTTTCATGGACTTTGATGGATGGATTAATGCCTTGGACTACTTTTGTTCCAGCTTATCTTCCTACATAATTGGATTTACCTATTTCTTTAAAGTGCTTTTTTACTTTACTGCTTTTTAATTATCTTCAATAAAGGAATTGTTTTCCTACTCAACTGTCAGGGGGCTTTTCCTGGTCTGGAGTGCAACAGCTTGGAAATCAGGAAAACTAATGGGAAGAAAACTAACTCATTTGCAATGTGAAAAAAAGTTCCCTGGATACTGCGGACTGCTCAAAAGACCAATAAATGGGTCTGAGAGCAAATCAAAACTCAAGTCATGGTGACCAAACCGCGGCTGTCATACTTTGGACATATCTTGAGAAGACAGGGCTCCCAATAAAAAAACAATAATAATGTATTGTTGGAGGCTTTCATGTCAGGAATCACTGGAGTGTTGTGTGGTTTCCAGGCTGTATGGTCATGTTCTAGCACAGGCGTGGGCAAACTTGGTCCCTCCAGATGTTTTGGACTCCAACACCCACAATTCCTAACATCCTCAGGCCCTTTATTCCCCCCCCCCCAGCCACTTAAGCAGCTGAGGGGGGAAAAAGAAGGGGTTTTAAGCTGTTAAGAATTGTGGGAATTGAAGTCCAAAACACCTGGAGGGACCAAGTTTGCCCATGCCTGTTCTATCAGCACTTTCTCCTGACATTTAACCTGCATCTGTGCCTAGCCAATGACAAATTGATCAACTTTGATGTGGTGTCTCTATTCACAAAGGCACCTTCACACTCATTAACCAGAATTTCCCAGAAGACATCACAGCCCTGTTTCAATATTGCCTCACCACAAGCTACTTCCAATAAAATAATAAAGTCTATGAACAGAAAGATGGAGCAGCCATGGGGAGCCCTCTTAACTCGGTCATTGCAATTTTTTTAATGGAACACTTTGAGAATCAAGCCTTGGAAAGAGCAACAGAAAAGCCTGATATATGGTTCCGTTATGTGGATGATACATTCACCATTTGGAGCCACTGAGAAGAAGAAATAAACAAGTCCAGACACCATTTCCACAGTTTTCTGGACTAAATTAGTGTGGAAAACTAATACCCAACCCCTCCCCCAAAGCCCCCAGACCACTTTGAAAAGTAAAAAGAAAACTTTCCTGGCCTCCAGTATACTCTTGGAGCAGCTCTCCCGACGCGTACAAATGATGCTACAAGAGTATACTAGGGGCCGGGTAAGTTTTTTTTACTTTTCAAAAGGGTCTGGGGGCTTCAGGGGAGGAGGGTAGGGCCTCCAGACATTCTCCTTGGTAGTCCTGGGAGAAAAATTTCCCGGCCTCCAGTATACTCTTGGAGCAGCTATCCGGGCATGTACAAATGATGGTACAAGAGTATACCGGAGGCCGGGTAAGTTTTTTTACTTTTCAAAAGGGTCTGGGGGCTTCAGGGGAGGAGGGTAGGGCCTCCAGACGTTCTCCTTGGTAGTCCTGGGAGAACGTATCGACACCCACCCCAGAAAGCATGTATGGCCACCCACCCCAGAAAGGTGTGTGTGAACAGACACCCAGGAAAATCTGTGTTTTTTAAATAACAGCCTGTCTGGGTCCGCCTTGTGTTTCTCTAGTTGTTTGTCCCATTGAAATGAAACCAATTTGAAGGAAAATGAACAGACCTCAATATATTTGAGGATGCTTGCCATAGATGCAGGCGAAACGTCAGGAGAGAATGCCTCTAGAACATGGCCACATAGCCCGAAAAAACCTACAACTACCCAGTGATTCCGTCCATGAAAGCCTTCGACAATAAAATGATGGAAATGATGACATGTCTGGAGAGAGAAGGCAAGAAAGAGTCATGGAGATGGGGCGGATCTCCACTTCAGAACAACTGCTGTTTGACACCCCTTGAAATGCCATGGCTTAATGCTATGGGATGCTGGGAGTTGTAGTGCCACAAGGTCTTTAGACCGCTGTGCCAAATGATGCTGGTGGCTCACCAAACCGCAACTCCCAGGATGTTATAGCATTGAGCCATGGCAGTTCAATTGGTGTCAAATTGCGGTAATTCTAGAGTGTATATATGCCATTATGCGTTGGCTTTCCAGTTCTTGGCTTTGTGAGCGGCCGCTTTCCATTTCCCTTTGGGTGATGAAATGTGACGCTTGGCAGTCTGCTCGCTGCCATTATGGCTCTGTCACTTTGCATGTGTCTGCTGATGAAGGCCGTTCCGGTCCAAACGCCTTTCAATGCCCTGCTTCTCAATGTGTACTCTGTTCTTCATAACTCACGCCACCGTTCTTACCCCAGTTAGCTTTGTCGGCACATTTTTCATGCAGGGAACGCTGCCAGTGAATCTTCCACATTTGCTGAGGTCCAGGAGCACAGGACCCCCGTGGAAGTGGGAAACAATGACGAAATAGCTATATTGAATCCAGACAAGACAGAGGGACTCCTGGTCAGTCGTAAGGCCGAACAGGGCATAGGGCCATGGTCTAGAGCAGTGTTTCTCAACCTGGGGGTCGGGACCCCTGAGGGGGTCGCGAAGGGGTGTTAGAGGGGTCGCCAAAGACCATCAGAAAACACAGTATTTTCTGATGGTCATGGGGATTCCATGTGGGAAGTTTGAGCCTATTCTATTGTTGGTGGAGTTCAGAATGTTCTTTGATTCTAATGAACTATAAATCCTAGCAACTACAACTCCCAAAAGTCAAGGTCTATTTTCCCCAGGCTCCACCAGTGTTCACATTTGCGCATATTGAGTATTTGTGCCAAGTTTGGTCCAGATCCACCATTGTGTGAGTCCACAGTGCTTTCTGGATATAGGTGAACTACAACTCCCAAACTCAAGGTCAACACCCACCAAACCCTTCCAGTGTCTTCCGCTGGTCATGGGAGTTCTGTGTGGCAAATTAGGTTCAAATCCATCGCTGGTGCAGTTCAGAATGCTCTTTGATTATAGGTGAACTATAAATCCCAGCAACTACAACTCCCAAATTACAAAATCAATCCTCTCCCAACCCCACTAGCATTTACATGTGGGTGCATTGGGTATTTGTGCCCAGTTTGGTCCAGTGAATGAAAATACATCTTGCATATCGGATATTTACATTATGATTTATAACAGTAGTAAAATGACGCTCAGGAATCTTTCAAGTAGCAACAAAAACAATGTTATGGTTGGGGGTCACCACAACATGAGGGACTGTATTAAGGGGTTGAGAACCACTGCTCTAGAGGCATTCTCTCCTGACGTTTTGCCTGCATCTATGGCAAGCATCCTCAGAGGTTGTGAGGTCTGTTGGAACTAGGAAAATGGTTTTATATATTAATGGAATTACCTGGGTGGGGCAAAGAACTCTTGTCTGCTGGAGCTAGGTGGGAATGTTTCAACTAACCACCTTGATTAGCATTTGATGGCCTGGCAGTGTCTGGGGCAATCTTTTGTTGAGAGGTGATTCTGCAGGAGTCTACCGTATCCCATGCAACTGTGGACAAGTCTACAAGTCTACAAGCCCTACACGGTTCCGGCCCCACTTACCTCTCCGAACGCATCTCCTTCTACGAACCGGGAAGAGCGTTAAGATCTTCCGGGGAGGCCCTGCTCTCGGTTCCGCCGGCGTCACAAGTGCGGCTGGCGGGCACGAGAGACAGGGCCTTCTCGGTGGTGGCCCCTCGGCTATGGAATGCGTTACCGGTGGACATCAGGCAGGCCCCTTCGTTACTGGTGTTTCGGAGGAGGGTGAAGACGTGGCTCTACGAGCAGGCTTTTGGCAATTAACTCAATAATGACGGCATCGGACAAGGAATGGAAAAAGGATTTTGAGATCGGAATCTGATTCTAAGTGTGGCGTTGATGATTATGTGTTTGTCTGTATTGTGTGTCTCATACATTGTTTAGTGTTGTTTTTATTGTAAACCGCATTGAGTCGCCGCCTCAGGCTGATATATGCGGTATACAAATAGAGTAAATAAATAAATAAATAAATAAATAAATAGGGACCACTAAACGCAGTGTTGCCCAAAGATGCATCAAGGAACATGAAAGGCACTGTAGACTGCTTCAACCAGAGAAGTCAGCCATAGCAGAGCACCTGATGAACCAACCTGGACACAGCAGATTATTTGAGAACACAGAAATGCTGGACCACTCTAACAACCACCATGTCAGACTACACAGAGAAGCCATGAAATCCACAAGCATGTGGACAATCTCAACAGAAAGTAGGAGACCATGAAAATGAACAAAATCTGGCTACCAGTATTAAGAAACTCTAAAATTACTACAGCAAAACAACAGAGAGGAAACAATCTGGGACATCTAATCACCTCTCAACAAAAGATTGCCCCAGACAATATGCAATTTGCAGAACGGAAACGGAAAGGGCCTGAGGCTGTTAGGAATGGTGGGAGTTGAAGTCCAAAACACCCGGAGGGCCAAAGTTTGCCCATGCCTGGACTTCTCTCTAGTAGAGGCGGGTAACCAATAAAATACATTACTATATTATTGTTGAGAACAGACTTGATTCCAGATTCTTGTTGACCTTCTGCTTGACCTTCCCACTCTGTCAACTCTGTCCAAAGAAAAATCCAAACCAATGCAACACACCTGAGTCATGAAGTTAAGAAACTTTCTCAAGAAATGAAATTTCACACGGAGTTATGAAATATTCACATGGTTCCTATCAAACAGGAAGGGAGATTTCGAGAGACCAGATGGACGCCAGACCATCCACTGAATTCTTGAGAAAATGGAAATCCCCAAGAGACTTGCATGGAAAATTTCTTCCCTTTGGAGAAAAAACACCCCTCAGTTGACAATATTGCTTGAATGGGTGCCGCATCTCCACTTCTGCCGGGCCACTCCACTCTTAAAATATATATTTGCGGAGCGTCTCTTTGGCCAAGGGGCAATAAATGCATCAAACAGTTTTCCTTGGGCTTCCTTTTGGCATCGCTTTGGGTTGCAGAGAAGCACTCAAAAAGGCAAAATGGAGAAAAGTGGCCCTTACAATAAGGTTGATACTAATGTCTGGATAGACGGCCTGGGATCAACATGAGACCTGTAATGCCTGGATGGCAAAACCTGCTACTCTGAAAACTTTGAAAGCTATGTATTGTCGAAGGCTTTCATGGCCAGAATCACTGGGTTGCTTTGAGTTTTCCAAGCTGTATGGCCAAGTTCCAGAAGCATTCTCTCCTGATATTTCACCCACATCTATCTTAAATCAAGAAATAGTTTTCTAAGATCTACTGAGACACTCGCTGGAACACCTCAGCAAGCGAGAGTCCAAAAGTGGCAGGCTCAAACCCAGCACCTCAATCCATGGCTGGCTGATACCAAATGAGAGACTCCCCCCTGGGCACACAGAGGACTGGGCGACTTGGAAGGCGCTGAACAGACTGTGCCCTGGCAACACGAGATGCAGAGCCAACCTCAAGAAATGGGGCCACAAAGTGGAATCCACGACATGCGAGTGTGGAGAAGAGCAAACCACTGACCACCTGCTGCAATGCAACCTGAGCCCTGCCACATGCACCATGGAGGACCTTCTTGCAGCAACACCAGAAGCCCTCCAAGTGGCCAGATACTGGTCAAAGGACATTTAATCAACTACCAAACTTGCAAATTTTGTGTTTTGTCTGTTTGTTTGTTTGTTTTGTTCTGTTAGAAATGTAATGCAATTGACTGGTTGCCCTGACACGACCCGCATCTATGGCATCTATAGTTTCCAACAGACCCCTCAACCTCTGAGGATGCCTGCCATAGATGCAGGCAAAACGTCAGGAGAGAATGCTTCTGGAACAATGGCCATACAGTCCGGAAAACTCACAACAACCAACTTTGAAAACAGTTGTAGTGTTGGTGAAATCATGATCCCATTTCAGGAGAAAAGTGGGATATGAACCCAGTAAACAACGCGATAAAAGGCGGGCTATAAGTTCAATCAATCAATATAGAGAACTTCTCATCAATTCAAAATTAAATTGCACAATCGCAAGCAGAAACAGGTCTGAACAACAGCTCAAAATGCAATGCTTCTCCGTATTATCTTTCCCAGGGGATCAAGTACAGAATTTGCAGGAGAGATGAGTGTTATAAATGGATACAAGGCCTCAAAGACATCTTTGACTGTTTCGCCACTAAGGTTGCATCTACATGTAGAATTAATTCAGTTTGGCATCACTTTAACTGCAATGGCTCAATGCTAGGGAATCCTGGGAGGTGTAGTTTTATGGGGTCTTCAGCCTTCTCTTCCAAAAATGATGCTGCATCACCAAACTACAGTTCCAAGGATTCCCTAGTACTGAGCCTTGAATGTTGTTGTTGTTGTTGTTGTTACTTGATTTACAACAAGATTGGTACACAGCAAACAAGATCATTTTGCTGGCTTTTGCATTTGATTACATGTTGGACATCTCCAAAGTGTCTAGGACTGTGTGATGCATTGGTAAATAATGTGCACAGATCCCAGTAGGATGGCCTTTTGCAGCTGACAGATGGTAATTTTGTCAGCGCTGATTGTTTTTAAGTGCAGGTCAAGGTCTTGAGGCACTGCACCCAGTGTGTCCATCACCACTGGGACCCTCTTGTGCCAGTCTTTTAATATCCTCATATCATATTAAGCTCTATTCTGAACTCAAGAATGGAAAACGGAATGTTGGAGGACAGGAAAGAGATTTAAAGATGGGCTCAAAGCCAACCTTAAAAACTCTGGCATAGACACTGAGAACTGGGAAGCCCTGGCCCTTGAGCACTCCAGCTGGAGGTCGGCTGTGACCAGCAGTGCTGCAGAATTAGAAGAGGCACAGATGGAGGGTGAAAGAGAGAAAGGTGCCAAGAGGAAGGCACATCAAGCCAACCCCGAACGGGACCGCTTCTACCTGGAAACCGATGCCCCCACTGTGGGAGAAGATGCAGATCAAGAATAGGGCTCCACAGTCACCTACGAACCCACCGCCAGGACACTACACTTGGAGGACCATCATCCTAGGACTACAAGGGATCGCCTAAGTAAGTAAGTATCCTCATATGATATCATATCCTCAGCTGCTGCAAGAAAATCACACAGACAGACTACAAGCAGAGGCACAACTATGTGACCCAAATGATTCATTGGAACTTCACAAGTACCACTTGCCAGTAGTTAAGAACTGTTGGGACCATAAATCAGTAAAGGTCGTGGAAAATGAACAGGCAAAAATACTGTGGGACTTTCGAATCCAGACTGACAAAGTTTTGGAACACAATCCACACACACAAAACACATATACACAGACTGGGCCACAGCAATGGGTGGCGGGGATTGCTAGTAGTAGTAGTAGTAGTAGTAGTAGTAGTAGTAATAATAATAATAATAATAATAATAATAATAATAATAATAATAATGTTTATTTATGTCCCGCTTTTTCTCTGCATAAGGACACTCAAAGTTAAAGTCAGGTTTACAAGCCCATTTCTCCAATAACAACAACTCTCCAGAGACTTCAGCAAATATACGAGACTTTATGACTTGCAATTTTTGACTGATGGCTCCATACATTTTGTGTCATTCCACTAGCTGCCTTAAGTGTCCTTTCACAAAAATTGCCAGGTAAGAAAAGCCTCAAAAGAGACGAGATTAAAAGCAAACGATCAAAACGCACACCCAGTCCTTCTTACCAGCCACGTGCCCTGTATCTTGTTGTCAGTCCTAATTGGTGTAGGCCTATGGAATCAATGGAATTAATTTGTATATCGACTCACCATTCCGCATTTGATTCAGTGGGTCTATATCCTCTCCACTTTGTATCCCAATCGACTGATCAATCAACGGATGGAACTTGCTCAACGGTTCATATTTCCCTCTATGGCATGCATGGGCAGACTTTGGCCCTCCAGGTGTTTGGGACTTCAACTCCCACAATTCCTAACAGCCTACCGGCTGTTAGGAATTGTGGGAGTTGAAGTCCCAAACACCTGGAGGGCCAAAATTGGCCTGTGCCTGCCCTATGACAATCCACAGACTGCAAAAGATCAATTAGCAATCCCAAAATAGGGTACTCACTCCCAACTTTGAGGTTGACCCGATACTTGAGATGCCAGGAGGTCCCTTCGTAGCAGGAATACTGGCCGCTCTGGGACAGGTCCACGTTATGAAGGACAAGGCGCGACCCATTGAGATGGGAGGCGTCCAGGTCAGTGGTGTTGGCCGTCCAGGTGACCGTGGCCTCGGGGTCTACGGACCCACACTGTAGCGTCACGTCCGTCCCCAGCTGTGCGTAGTGGACGTGGGATTCTGGAGGGGGAAAGAGGAGAGGAGAGACATCAACGCTACCATCAGGCGAGAGATGAATAGAATAGCTTTATTGCCATTGTACTATTGCAAAATGCCTTCCCCAGCAAACATCACAAAAACAACACACCCATCCCTCCACACTGCCATATCATCCAGATTATCAAGGCAGATAATCCACATTATCTGCATTGAACTGGATTAACCGTGCTGAGTCACCTGCGGGTTGAAGTCTGATCTGACCACGGTGGTCCATGCCTTAGTTACCTCTAGATTGGACTATAGTTACCTCTAGATTGGACTATTGCAATGCACTCTACATGGGGCTACCCTTGAAGATGGCCCAGAAACTTGAACTGGTCCAACGTTCATCAGGCAGACTACTAATGGGAATGAACGTGGGTTGTGGCCTAACTCTATTATTATTATTATTATTATTATTATTATTATTATTATTACTTTATTTGTACCCCGCTAGCATCTCCTGAAGGATTCGATGCGGCTTACATAGGCCAAGGCCTCAAAACACAATACAACAATACAATACCTAAAGCAAAATAAAAACAGTTAAGCGGTATGAACAACAACAATAAAACAATACACTAAGACACAATAAAACTGGGCCGGGCCAGAGTAATGGGTACAAGATTAAAAGTGCTGATGTGGCAGGAGGTATGCAGGATTATAAGTAAGTGCAGTGTGCAGAGTGCGGCAATCTTAATTCTAATAAAGTACTTCTAGGACTTGGTATTGGAGGTTCCTAATCTGAGAAGGCACATCGGAATAGCCAGGTCTTCAAATTCTTTCTGAAGACTGCCAATGTAGGGGCCTGTCTGAGATCTTTTGGGAGGGCGTTCCAGAGTCGGGGAGCCACCACAGAGAAGGCCCTGTCTCGAGTCCCCACCAAGCGCGCTTGTGACGCAGGTGGGATCACGAGCAGGGCCTCCACAGATGACCGAAGCGATAGCGTGGGTTCGTAGACGGAGATGCGGTCACGCAGGTAGGGTGGTCCCACGCCATTCAGGGCTTTGTAGGTAAGCACCTGCACCTTAAATTGGGCTCAGAAAATAAACGGCAGCCAGTGGAGCTCCTTGAACAGGAGGGTTGACCTCTCTCTGTAATGGGCCCCCGTTAACATCCTGGCTGCTGCCCGTTGGACCAATTGGAATTTCCGAGCCGTTTTCAAGGGCAACCCCACGTAGAGCGCATTGCAGTAATCCAGTCTAGAGGTGACTAAGGCATGGACCACCCCGGCCAGATCAGCCTTCGCGAGGTACGGTCGCAGTTGGCGCACGAGTCTCAATTGTGCAAAGCCCTCCCGGACACTGCCGACGCCTGAGCCTCAAGAGTAAGCGATGAATCCAAGAGGACTCCAAAACTCGGACCTGTGCTTCAGGGGGAGTGTAACCCCGTCCAACACAGGTTGCCACCCTATACCCCGATCCGGTTTGCGATCGACCAGGAGGACCTCTGTCTTGTCGGGATTGATCTTCAGCTTGTTCCTCCTCATCCAGAGAGACACAGCGGCCAGGCACTCGTCCAGCACCCGAGGGGCTTCCTTGGAATTAGATGGAAAAGAGTAGTAGAGTTGTCTACTGTTCTGGTCCTTTTGTGTTCCTCCCTCAGATACTCATTCTCCCTCAGAAACACATTCTACATATCTCATCCAGAGTTTTATCAATTCTATCAATTTTATTCCTAATACATCTGACCCACCCATTGTGTTCTATTTTTCTATCCTATTATTTTGAAACTGTTTATTTTATTTTGTTATTTCATGTATTTATTTTGATGGTATTTTTGCTTCTTGTATTTTATTTTGCTGTACTGTAATTTTGGGCTTGGCCTCATGTTAGCCGCCCCGAGTCCCCTTTGGGGAGATGGTGGCGGGGTATAAATAAAGATTATTATTGTTATTATTATTATTATACTCAATGTTGGTTCTTGTGGGTTTTTTCGGGCTATGTGGCCATGTTCTAGAGGCATTTCTCCTGACGTTTCGCCTGCATCTATGGCAAGCATCCTCAGAGGTAGTGAGGTCTGTCGGAAATAGGACAATGGGTTTATAAATCTGTGGAATGGCTGGCGTGGGGCAAAGAGCTCTTCTCTGCTGGAGCTAGGTGTGAATGTTTCAACTGAGCACCTTCATTAGCATTTGAAGGCCTGGCTAAGCCTGGGAAAATCCTCTGTTGAGAGGTGTTTAAGATGTGCCTGGTTGTTTCCTCTCTGCTGTTTTGCTGTTGTAATTTTAGAGTTTTTTAATACTGGTAGCCAGATTTGTTCATTTTCATGGTTTCCTCCTTTCTGTTGAAATTGTCCACATGCTTGTGGATTTCAATGGCTTCTCTGTGTAGTCTGACATGGTGGTTGTTGGTGTGGTCCAGCATTTCTGTGTTCTCAAATAATATGCTGTGTCCAGGCTGGTTCATCAGGTGCTCTGCTATGGCTGATTTCTCTGGTTGAAGTAGTCTGCAGTGCCTTTCATGTTCCTTGATGCGTGTCTGGGCGCTGCATTTGGTGGTCCCTATGTAGACTTGTCCACAGCTGCATGGAATACAATGGTAGACTCCTGCAGAGGTGAGAGGATCCCTCTTGTCCTTTGCTGAACGTAGCATTTGTTGGATATTCTTGGTGGGTTTGTAGATTGTTTGTATGTTGTGTTTCCTCATCAGCTTCCCTATGCGGTCAGTGGTTCCCTTGATGTATGGCAGGAACACTTTTCCTCTGGGTGGATCTTCATCTTTACTCTCGTGGCTTGTTCTTGGTCTTGCAGCTCTTCTGATGTCTGAGGTGGAGTCTCCATTGGCCTGGAGAGCCCAGTTGAGGTGGTTCAGTTCATCTTGGAGGAGGTGGGCTTCACAGATTCTTTTTGCACGGTCTGCCAAGGCTTTAATGGTGCTTCTTTTTTGACTTGGGTGATGGTTGGAGTTTTTATAAACCCATTGTCCTATTTCCAACAGACTTCACAACCTCTGAGGATGCTTGCCATAGATGCAGGCGAAACGTCAGGAGAAATGCCTCTAGAACATGGCCCTATAGCCCAAAAAACCCCCCACAAGAACCTAAAAACAGATCAGTTTAGCAATATCTTAAAAGATGGTAGGATAAAGGATTAATCGGGAATATGTCTTTCCCAAATTGGGTCAATGTGGAGGTATGGAGGTGAAAACATCCTCTGATTTAGAGGAAAGTGCAATAAATGTCCTTCCATGTTTACAATGTTTACTTTTGTGGATCCAATTATTTTTGGAGTTGGCCTCCAAAGAGATGTTCTACCCAGAAACATCTCTCTATCTATCTATCTATCTATCTATCTATCTATCTATCTATCTATCTATCTATCTATCTATCTATCTGGTTTCCCATTTTTGTGGGGGTCCTGGCCCCTGAACCCCATCAAATGAAGGGGGAGTGCGCTTGCGTCTTGCTCCCATGGATCCTTGCAAAGGAGGCAAGGCGATATATTTCGCTGAGTTGCAGGAATGACTGAGCGCAGCCCGAACTACAATACACTCCGAAGTCCCATAAATCTACATTAAAGCTCTATTGCTGCTGATGGATCGCATTAGCTAAATGAGGCCGTGCGGCAAGCAAAGCGCTCCTTTGCCTTCAGCTGCCGGTCGGCCAGGAAAGATCAGCTTTCGTGCCACGATTGAATTGCAAAAAGGGTTGAAAGGCTGGAGGGATCAATTGTGCTTGGTTGAGGTCTCTTTTTGCTTTTGCTGAGACATCTGCATTCAAACAATAACAACAGGACAACCCTGAAGTTCTTGAGAAGCACAGATCTGCACATGGAAGGAATTTCATTTAAGTTATTGATCATATCAATTTAGTATAAACATTAATTTATTGTAATTTATTTTGCCAGCTATTTGAGTGCATCTACACTGTAGAATGAATGCAGTTTGACCCCACTTTAATTTCCATGGCTCAATGCTGCTCAATCCTGAGGGGTTGTAGATTTACAAGGTCTGTTGTCTCCTCTGTCAAATAGTGCTGGTAACTTATCAAACTACAGCTCCTGGGATGCCATTGCATTAAGCAATAGCAGTTGAAGTGGGGTCAAACTTCATTCATCCTACTGTGTAGATCAGGCATGGGCCAACTTGGGCCCTCCAGGTGTTTTGGACTTCAACTCCCACAATTCCTAACAGCCTCAGGAAAGGGCCTGAGGCTATAGTTTGGTCCTATAACCATGTCTTAAGTTGTTTTCCTGAAAGACAGGATGGAGGGGGCTGTTCTGATTTCATTGAGGAGGGAGTTCCACAGACGAAGGGTCACCACTGAGAAGGCCCTATCTCTCGTCCCCACCAGTTGCCCTTGTGAGGGTGGTGGGACTGAGAGCAGGGCCTCCCCAGATGATCTTAATCTCAGAGGTCGGTCATAGAGGGAGATACGTTCAGATAAGTGACCTAGGCCAGAACCATTTAGGGCTTTATAGGCTAAAGCCAGCACTTTAAATTGTGCTTGGTAGCAGACTGGTAGCCAGTGGAGCTGACGTAACATGGGGATGGTATGTTCCCTGAACGTCTTTCTGATGAGCAATCCCCCCATTGGACCAATTGAAGCTTCTGAACAGTCTTCAAAGGCAACCCCATGTAGAGTGCGTTGTAGTAGTCTATTCGGGATGTAACAAGAGCGTGGAGCACCATGGCCAAGTCAGACTTCCCAAGGTATGAGTGCAACTGGTGCACAAGTTTTAATTCTGGGAATGCTCCCCTAGCCAATGCCAAGACTTGGGGTTCCATTCTCATTGATGAATCTAGGATTACTCCGAAGCAGGGAGATACATTCAGATAAGTGACCTAGGCCAAAACTGTTTAGGGCTTTATAGGCTAAAGCCAGCACTTTGAATTGTGCTCGGTAGCTGACTGGTAGCCAGTAGAGCTGACGTAACATGGGGATGGTATGTTCCCTGAACGTCGTTCTGATGAGCAATCCGCCCATTGGACCAATTGAAGCTTCTGAACAGTCTTCAAAGGCAACCCCATGTAGAGTGTGCTGTAGTAGTCTATTCGGGATGTAACAAGAGCGTGGAGCACCATGGCAAAGTCAGACTTCCCAAGGTATGGGTGCAACTGGTGTACAAGTTTTAATTCTGGGAATGCTCCCCTAGCCAATGCCAAGACTTGGGGTCCATTCTCATTGATGAATCTAGGATCACTCCCAAGCTACCAACCTGTGTGTTCATGGGGAGTGTAACCCCATTCAGCACAGGCTGTAACCCTATGCCAGTGGTTCTCAACCTGGGGTCCCCAGATGTTTTTGGCCTTCACTCCCAGAAATCCTGACAGCTGGTAAACTGGCTGGGATTTCAGGGAGTTGTAGGCCAAAAGGTTGAGACCCCAGGTTGAGAACCATTGCCCTATGCCGTGTTAGGCCTTATGATTGACCAGGAGGGCCTCTGTCTTGTTTGAACTCAATTTCCATTTCTTTGCCCTCATCCAGTCCAACACAGCTGCCAAGCACCGGTGGGAAGTGACAGGTGGGAAGGAGTGACAGAGTTGATCATCATCAGCGTACAGATGACAACGTACGCTTGTCATCAAATGGAACTCATTGAACTGAGATTATTCCCTGGGAGAGAAGATTCTGATACTTGTATCTATTACCTGAGTATATAGTTATGGAGCCGACTTTCTTTTTTTCTGCTCCAGAGACTAGAACGTGAACCAATGAATCCAAAGGACAAGAAGAGCACCTCCCCACCTAAACCTTCGGATGAATTCCCTGTTTGACAGTGGATCACAAAGTCTTGGGTCATGGTTGATGTTTCCTCATTGAAGGTTGGACACCAACCAGATGCTTTCCCCCATGAAATCCCGCACAACAAAGAGTTGGACTAGACGAGACCCCTTCCAACTCTATCCATCTAGGAAAACAGCGTATCCCCATCGCTTTGTGGGTCTTATTGACGATCCGTGGACAGGAAACTCATCCTGTTACATCAGTAAGCAAGACAGCATATCCTCTCCCTTGAGGCTGCTCTCCGCCTTCTTCATTTCATGGCCAAAACGGCCTTTTCTAGAAGGACATATGCATACAAGACCCTTAAAAAAATCTCCTTCAATATGTTACAGTGCAGATGGACATTAACGAAAGCCAGGATGTCCCATGAAAGGTTTTGGGGCTCAGGGGGTTGAGGGTGCCCTAACTTGGGGTCAGAATGTGCAGTGGCCTGAGCAGCGCAAATCGTGCAAAGAGAAGATCTGTGTGGATGGTTACCTCTCCATAACCCTTATCTCTGCTTCTGGGGACCGGCTAAATTCCTCCCGCCTGCTGAGGCGTGACCTCTCTTTCCACGAAAGCTGCCTTGACTCTACCCGAATGCTGCTGCGTGTTTATCTACACAACTCATAAATCTGCATCCTTCCCTGGAGTGGTTGCCAATTTGTGGTCCGCTCCAGCTGCGAGGCCTCAACGCCTTCCTTCCACTCCGGAGGAGTTTTGACCAGAGAGGAGACGGGAGAGAGGGAAGGAGGCTGAGAGGGAAAGGAAGATGGGGAAAGGAATGCGGGGAGACTGGAGAGCCCTTCTTGACCTGCTCCTGAACCGGACTTTACCTTTGCCTTTCCTACCAAAGGCCTAATGGGAGGATGGCACACTCACACATATGCCCCATCATGCATGTTTTTTGTGCCATGGTGTTAACCTCTGTCACCAAGGTAAAACCTCCCTGCACTCTGTCTCCAAGGTAGGACCTCTCCATGCTCTGATGTCACACCTTGACAACTCTGTCTCCAAGATAAGACCTCTGTCTCTTAACTCTGCATCCAAGATAGGACATACCTGTGCTCTACCTCTAATGGAGGACCTCCCCACAGTCTACTTCCAAGGTAGAATAGAATAGCTTTATTGCCGTTGTACTACTGCACAATGAAATTGAATGCCTTCCCTAGCACACATCACAAAAACACAAAACTCATCCGTCCACACTCCCACCAGTACCACACAGCCCCCAGTGCCACATCAATGCAAAGCTATGGAGTTCAACATAGCCACAGCTCTAGGAAAAAAGCTTTCTCTCAGTCTGTTTGTCCTTGCCTTTGTCACCCTGTACTGTCTGCCAGATGACAATAATTCAAGAAAAGAAGAATATGCCTGGTGAGATGGATCCTTAAGAATGATCTGAGCTTTCTTAAGGCTGCCAGACTTATAAAGCCTTCTCTTCTTCAGGCTAAACATGCCCAGCTCCTTAAGCCGCTCCTCATAGGGCTTGTTCTCCAGACCCTTGATCATTTTAGTCGCCCTCCTCTGGACACATTCCAGCTTGTCAATATCTCTCTTGAATTGTGATGCCCAGAATTGGACACAATATTCCAGGTGTGGTCTAACCAAAGCAGAATAGAGGGGTAGCATTAAGGTAAAAGGTAAAACCTCCCTGCAAGGTAGGACCTCTCCATGCTTTGATGTCGGACCTTGACACACTCTGTCTCCAAGATAAAACCTCTGTCTCTGAACTCTGCATCCAAGATAGGACATACTTGTGCGCTCTCTCTATTGGAGGACCTCCCCACAGTCTACTTCCAAGATAGAATAGAATAGCTTTATTGCCGTTGTACTACTGCACAATGAAATTGAATGCCTTCCCTAGCACACATCACTAAAACACAAAAACCATCCGTCCACGTTCCCACCAGTACCAGACAGCCCCCAGTGCCACATAAATGCAAAGCCATGGAGTTCAACATAGCCACAGCTCTAGGAGAAAACCTTTTCTCAGTCCGGGTTGTTGTAGGTTTTTTTGGGCTATATGGCCATGTTCTAGAGGCATTCTCTCTTGACATTTCGCCTGGATATACGGCAAGCATCCTCAGAGGTAGTGAGGTCTGTTGGAACTAGAGGAAAGGGTTTATATATCTGTGGAATGACCAGGGTGAGACAAAGGACTCTTGTCTGCTGGTGATAGGTGTGAATGTTTCAACTGACCACCTTGGTTAGCATGCAATGGGCTGATTGTGCCTGGAGCAAGCTTTTGTTGAGAGGATTAGATGTCCTTGTTTGTTTCCTCTCTGTTGTTGTGCTGTTGCAATTTTAGAGTTTTAATACTGGTAGCCAGATTTTGTTCATTTTCATGGTCTCCTCCTTTCTGTTGAAATTGTCCACATGCTTGTGGATTTCAATGGCTTCTCTGTGTAGTCTGACATGGTGGTTGTGAGAGTGGTCCAGCATTTCTGTGTTCACAAATAAAATGCTGTGTCCAGGTTGGTTCATCAGGTGCTCTGCTATGGCTGACTTCTCTGGTTGGAGTAGTCTGCAGTGCCTTTCATGTTCCTTGATGCGTGTTTGGGTACTGCGTTTGGTGGTCCCTAGGTAGACTTGCTCTCAAGCCAGGCATCGTCCCCCATTCTGTATCTTTAGATTTCGATTTTCCTGTCAAAGTGGAGTATCTTGCATTGGTCACTGTTGAACTTCATTTTGTTAGTTTTGGCCATTCATCCCTCTAATCTGTCAAGATCGTTTTGAATTCTGCTCCTGTCCTCTGGAGAATTGGCTCTCCCTCCCAATTTGGTGTCGTCTGCAAACTTGATGATCCTGCCTTCTAGTCCATCTCCTCATGCTCTAAGGCATGGCCTTCTCTGTTCTGTCTCCAAGATAGGACATCTTCCAAGATGGAAGATGTTCAGAAACCAAAATAGTCCAAGGTCTGGAAACCATGAATCTCTTTGAGGAGCAGGTTTGAGAGCCTGGAGAAGAGATGGTGAACATGTGTATTCCTGCTTGAAAGGGGCTTGGACTGGATGGCCCTTGGGTTCTGTTCAAACTTTCGGATTCCAGGATTCTAAGAGGGGACACAGGAGCTACGGAAGCACTATGTAGGATCATGCGATTCCTAAAATATTGCAACATCCATTGCTTATTTTTGCAGAGTGTAGTAGCTGATGTTTCCTTTGGCATGGGGCAGTGAATCTGCTCCAGATTTCAGTCTGAACTTGGAAAAGGGCTATCAATAGTTGGGGGGCGAGGTGGACAGAACTGTGCTGTGAAGCTCTGCACAATCTGGGAAACGCTTTGCTTGGAAAGTCTTGGAGAACTCCTTGCCCAAGGCAGTCTTATTTTTAAAAAATGCCTCCTGCATTATTGAACAACCTTAAAAGTCACCATCTGCGCCCTGGTCACCATGTTCTTTTCCTGAACCTGGAGAACCTTCAGATTGAACTTGGATCTTCCTGCAAGGCAGATGTGCCACCAACAATCTCCGTCCCTTTCTTACGGCTGGCTTAAATCACAAAAAAAAGTACAGCCGTTCCACAAAAGCAGAACATCCATTTCCCTCCCTGCCCTCGTTTTGGAGACTTGACAGATTGTTAGCAAAAACTAACTCTGGTGGATGAATAAATAATCCCCAAGAGAGAGAAAGAGAGAGAGGGAGAGAGAGGCAGAAAGGGGACTTGAGGAAAAGAAGCCCAGAAACGATGATTTGGGAACAGCAGTTTGGCATCTCCTTTTTCTCTTGGGAATGCTTTCATAGAATCATAGAATCAAAGAGTTGGAAGAGACCTCATGGGCCATCCAGTCCAACCCCATTCTGCCAAGAAGCAGGAATATTGCATTCAAATCACCCCTGACAGATGGCCATCAGCCTGTTTAAAAGCTTCCAAAGAAGGAGCCTCCACCACACTCCGGGGCAGAGAGTTCCACTGCTGAACGGCTCTCACAGTCAGGAAGTTCTTCCTCATGTTCAGATGGAATCTCCTCTCTTGTAGTTTGAAGCCATTGTTCCAGTCCTAGTCTCCAGGGAAGCAGAAAACAAGCTTGCTCCCTCCTCCCTGTGGCTTCCTCTCACATATTTATACATGGCTATCATATCTCCTCTCAGCCTTCTCTTCTTCAGGCTAAACATGCCCAGCTCCTTAAGCCACTCTTCATAGGGCTTGTTCTCCAGACCCTTGATCATTTTAGTCGCCTCTCTGGACACATTCCAGCTTGTCAATATCTCTCTTGAATTGTGGTGCCCAGAATTGGACACAATATTCCAGGTGTGGTCTAACCAAAGCAGAATAGAGGGGTAGCATTACTTCCCTAGATCTAGACACTATGCTCCTATTAATGCAGGCCAAAATCCCATTGGCTTTTTTGCCGCCACATCACATTGTTGGCTCATGTTTAACTTGTTGTCCACGAGGACTCCAAGATCTTTTTCACACGTACTGCTCTCGAGCCAGGCATTGTCCCCCATTCTGTATCTTTGCATTTCATTTTTCCTGCCAAAGTGGAGTATCTTGCATTTGTCACTGTTGAACTTCATTTTGTTAGTTTTGGCCCATCATCTCTCTAATCTGTCAAGATCCCTTTGAGTCCTGCTCCTGTCCTCTGGAGTATTGGCTCTCCCTCCCAATTTGGTGTCGTCTGCAAACTTGATGATCCTGCCTTCTAACCCTTCATCTAAGTCATTAATAAAGATGTTGAACATCTTTCCTTGCATCCATCAGCCTGAGCAGAAATCTCCGCTGCTTCCCTCTTTTCTCTGAAGCTCCCTTCTTAGCTTACACAATATATTTGGGGGTCCCGGGCAGATTTGGGGAGAAATATAGAAGCAAGGCTTGGCATGACGTCACAGAAAATAGTCATTTAGGGCAGAAAGACAGCTGTTGCACTCCAGAACAGGAAAAAAACCTCTGACTGTAAACACCACGTCGTTGATTGGAAAACAATCCTTTTATTGTATTGTCGAAGGCTTTCATGGCCAGAATCACTGGGTTGTTGTAGGTTTTGTTCATGAAAATGAACAAAATCTGGCTACAAGTATTAAAAAAACTCAAAAATTACAACAGCAAAACAACAGAGAGTAAACAATCAGACACATCAAATCACTCTCAACAAAAGATTCCCCCAGATGGCAAGCTATTTAACCTCAGCAGACTGAAAGCCAAAACCAAGGTCACAACAACTTCTGTTATAGAACTCCAGTATGCTGATGACAACGTCGTCTGTGCGCATTCAGAAGAAGATCTACAAGCCACTCTAAACACCTTTGCAGAAGCATACAGAAGCTCGGCTTGTCATTGAACATTGAAAAAACCAAGGTGCTTTTCCAGCAGTCACCAGCCAACCCCTCGCCAATGCCAGTGATACAGCTTAATGGTGTAACATTAGAAAATGTTGATCATTTCCGCTACCTTGGCAGCCACCTCTCCACCAAAGTCAACATCGATGCCGAAATACAACACCGCCTGAGCTCTGCAAGTGCAGCATTTTCCCGAATGAAGCAGAGAGTGTTTGAGGACCGGGACATCCGTAGGGATACCAAGGGGCTTGTCTATAAAGCTATTGTCCTCCCAACCCTGCTCTATGCCTGCGAGACGTGGACTGTCTACAGACGTCACATGCAACTCCTGGAACGATTCCATCAGCGCTGCCTCCGGAAAATCCTGCAAATCTCTTGGGAAGACAAGCGGACAAACGTCAGCGTGCTGGAAGAAGCAAAGACCACCAGCATTGAAGCGATGGTCCTCCGCCATCAACTCCGCTGGACCGGCCATGTTGTCCGGATGCCCGACCACCGTCTCCTAAAGCAGTTGCTCTACTCCGAACTCAAGAACGGAAAACGGAATGTTGGTGGACAGGAAAAGAGATTTAAAGATGGGCTCAAAGCCAACCTTAAAAACTCTGGCATAGACACTGAGAACTGGGAAGCCCTGGCCCTTGACCGCTCCAGCTGGAGGTCAGCTGTGACCAGCAGTGCTGCAGAATTTGAGGAGGCACGAGTGGAGGGTGAAAAAGAGAAACGTGCCAAGAGGAAGGCGCGTCAAGCCAACCCCGGCCGAGACCGCCTTCCACCTGGAAACCAATGCCCTCACTGCGGAAGAAGATGCAGAGCAAGAATAGGGCTCCACAGCCACATACGGACCCACAAGAATATTGGAAGACAATCATCCTCGGAAAGCGAGGGATCGCCTAAGTAAGTAAGTAAGTAAGTAAGTACATCAAATCACTCTCAACAAAAGATCCCTCCCAGGCACTTCCAAGCCATTAAATGCTAATCAAGGTGGTCAGTTGAAACATTCACACCTAGCTGCAGCAGACAAAAGTCCTTTGTCCCACCCTAGTATTCCACAGATATATAAACCCATTTTCCTACTTCCAATAGACCTCACTACCTCTGAGGATGCTTGCCATAGATGCAGGTGAAATGTCAGGAGAAAATGCCTCTAGAACATGGCCATATAGCCCGGAAAAACCTACAACAATCTTTTTATTGGAGATAATTAAAAAGCAGCAAGTAAAAAGCACTTAAAAGAAATAGGTAAATCCAATTAGGTAAGAAGATAAGCAGGAGCAAAAATAGTCCAGAGTAAAGTTCAGCATAAAAACAAAGCCCACCCTTAATATAATTCGGAAAACCAGGAAACATTAATCCAAGGCATGGATATGCATTCATATTTTTTATTTATTTACTGTATTTGTATACCGCCTTTCTCAGCCAATTGGCGACTCAAGGCGGTTTCCAACAAATCAGTATACATAAAACATAATAGATAAAAAACATTAAACAGTATAAGACATCACAAAAGCAATAAAAGCAACATCATCAGCGTCTCATTATTCTCAAGCATTGTCCAATTCCATTGTCAGGTCATTCGATTTCCTATATTAGCTACTCTGTATTTGTAAACGCTTGCTCGAACATTTTAACTTGCCTCCAAAACGTCCCTAGGGAGGGCATTCCATAGCCGAGGGGCCACCACTGAGAAGGCCCTGTCTCTCGTCCCCGCCAAACGTGCTTGTGACGAAGGCGGGACCGAGAGCAGGGCCTCCCCAGATGATCTTAAAGTCCTCAGAGGTTCATAAGGGGAGATACATTCGGACAGGTAAGTTGGGCCAGAACCGTTTAGAGCTTTATAGGCCAAAGCCAGCACTTTGAATTGGGCCCGGTAGCAAACTGGCAGCCAGTAGAGCTGGCGCAACAAGGGAGTTGTATGCTCCCTAAGCGCCGCTCCTGTTAACAACCTGGCTGCCGTTCGTTGGACTAGTTGAAGCTTCTGGACCGTCTTCAAAGGCAACCCCATGTAGAGAGCGTTGCAGTAGTCTATACGGGATGTAAATAGAGCGTGGACTACCATGACCAAGTCACACTCCCCAAGGGTCGGGCGCAGCTGGCATACAATCAAAGAATCCACACCATGAAACAAGAAATACTTAGACAAGAATCTTCCAAGCAAGGCTTCCATAAAACAAGGATGAGAACTATACTTGATTCCAAACAATGCTTCATCTGACTATATTTCCCATACTTGGAACTTTTATCCCCTCGTTGAGCTATTCCACACACTTAGGAACTGATTTCGTTTTACTCGAGATCCCCTTATCTTTTTCTGTCAAAGCCTGGCAGACCGCCGAAGGCACTGTTCGGCCTGTCTGTTTTGACTAATTTCCTCTCGCCTATCTATTTGCTCATTAAGTCTCGCAGCTGGGCCAGGTGCCCAGTTGTTTTCAAGCCCCAAATCCTGGGAACCTTCTGGTGACAGTTCAGGGAGTATACTATCTGTTGCACTCCCTGCAGGGACATTCTCATGGAAACTACACTTTACACAGAGGTCTCCTGGTCCTTCTCTGCATCAGTTTCATTGACCAAACCATTGCCATCTTGAAATTCATTAGCATCACTTCCCACATCCAAAGCACCCTGATCCTGAAACACAATCACTGGCTGAACTCCAACAACAGCATAGGGAAGAAGACCTCCCAGTGAAGGTTCAAATCTTTGCAAAGTTTGCACCGAAGAGCAAGAATGAAGGGTTTGGATAACATTTGATACAAGAGATAAAGTCAGATGACAGCCAGATCCAACTTTGTTTCTGTTGGGACTTCCAATTGAAGAAAACAAATTTGTGCATTTCAAGTGATTACATGATATCATTACAGCAACAAAATTACTTTATGGAAAAACAATAAAAAGGAAATGTTTGTATCCTTTATAAAGAAATCCTTCCAAGTTTGGAAGATTAAATAGGGAGATTGTAAAGTAGATAAAGAAGTTGTCCAAGATAAGAAGTGAGTGGGAAGACCATCATGTTTTCCTCGGATGTCTTTAAGGAGAGAAGTGGGAAGTCCATTTCAACTCTTGGATTTTTAAATGTTTCACTAATTGAATCATAGAATCCTTGAGTTGGAAGAGACCTCGTGGGCCATCCAGTCCAACCCCATTGTGCCAAGAAGAAGGAAAATCTCTTTCAAAGCACCCCCAACAGATGGCCATTCAGCCTCTGCTTAAAAGCCTCCGTAGAAGGAGCCTCCACCACACTCCAGGGCAGAGAGTTCCACTGCTGAACAGCTCTATCTTACAGTTAGGAAGTTATTCCTCGTGTTCAGGTGGAATCTCCTTTCTTGTAGTTTGAAGCCATTGTTCCCTTGCGTCCTAGTCTCCAGGGAAGCAGAAAACAAGCTTGCTCCCTCCTCCCTGTGGCTTCTTCTCACATATTTATACATGGCTTCCCTCCTCCCTGTGGCTTCCTCTCACATATTTATACATGGCTATCATATCTCCTCTCAGCTTTCTCTTCTGCAGGCTAAACATGCCCAGCTCCTTAAGGCGCTCCTCATAGAGCTTGTTCTCCAGACCCTTGATCATTTTCATCGCCCTCCTCTAGACACATTCCAGCTTGTCAACATCTCCCTTCAACTGTGGTGCCCAGAATTGGACATAATATTCCAGGTGTGGTCTAACCAAGGTGGAATAGAGCATGGGGAGCATGACTTCCTTGGATCTAGGCACTAGGCCAGTGTTTCTCAARCTTCCTAATGCCACGACCCCTTAATACAGTTACTCATGTGYTGGTGACCCCCAACCATAACATTATTTTCATTGCTACTTCACAACTGTAATTTTGCTACTGTTATGAAATGTCATATAAATATCTGATATGCAGGATGTATTTGATARAAATATGCGATATGCTCATATCTGAATACTAGTGGAGTTGGGGGGGGGGGGAATAACTGATTTTGTCWTTTGGGAGTTGTAGTTCCTGGGATTTAAAGCATTCTGAACTCCACCAATGATGTCATTGAACCAAACTTGGCACACAGAATTCCCATGACCAAGAGAAAATACTGGAAAGGGTTTGGTGGGCATTGACCTTGAGTTTTGGAGTTGTAGTTCACCTACATCCAGAGAGCACTGTGGACTCAAACAATGATGGATCTGGACCAAACTTGGCACGAATACTCAATATGCCCAAATGTGAACACTGGTGGAGTTTGGGGGAAAATAGACCTTGACATTTGGGAGTTGTAGTTGCTGGGATTTATAGTTCACCTACAATCAAAGAGCATCTGAACCCCACCAACGATAGAATTGGATCAAACTTCCCACATGGAATCTTCATGACCAACAGAAAATACTATGTCTTCTGATGGTCTTTGGTGACTCCTCTGACATCTTCTTGTGACCCCCCAAGGGGTCCCGACCCCCCAAGTTGAGAAACGCTGCACTAGGCTCTTATTGATGCAGGGCAAAATCCCATTGGCTTTTCTTGCCACTGCATCACATTATTGGCTCATGTTCTCCTTCCTCCCCACGAGGACTCCACGATATTTTTCACACATACTACTATGGAGCCAAGCATCGCCCCCCATTCTGTCTCTTTGCATTTCGTTTTTTTCTGCCTAAGTGGAGTCTCTTGCATTTGTCCCTATTGTTTTTAGGAAGGAATGTGGGGGACATTTGTTGCAATGGGTTTGTTGTTGTTCATTCGTTCAGTCGTCTCCGACTCTTCGTGACCTCATGGACCAGCCCACGCCAGAGCTCCCTGTCGGCCGTTACCACCCCCAGCTCCCTCAAGGTCAGTCCAGTCATTTCAAGGATGCCATCCATCCATCTTGCCCTTGGTCGGCCCCTCTTCCTTTTGCCTTCCACTTTCCCCAGCATAATTGTCTTCTCTAGGCTTTCCTGTCTCCTCATGATGTGGCCAAAGTACTTCAACTTTGTCTCTAGTACCCTTCCTTCCAGTGAGCAGCCGGGCTTTATTTCCTGGAGGATGGACTGGTTGGATCTTCTCGCAGTCCAAGGCACTCTCAGAACTTTCCTCCAACACCACAGCTCAAAAGCATCTCTTCCTTCGCTCAGCCTTCCCTAAGGTCCAGCTCTCACATCCGTAGGTGACTACAGGGAATACAGTGTGATGTTCCTCTTTGTTGCCAGTGTGATGTCTCTACTCTTCACTATTTTATCGAGACTGGACATTGCTCTCCTCCCAAGAAGTAAGCGTCTTCTGATTTCCTGGCCACAGTCTGCATCTGCAGTAATCTTTGCCCCTAGAAATACAAAGTCTGTCACGGCCTCCACGGTTTCTCCCTCTATTTTCCAGTTGTCAATCATTCTTGTTGCCATAATCTTGGTTTTTTTGACGTTTAGCTGCAACCCGGCTTTTGCGCTTTCTTCTTTACCTTGATTAGAAGGCTCCTCAGCTCCTCCTCGCTTTCGGCCATCAGAGTGGTGTCATCTGCATATCTGAGGTTGTTAATGTTTCTTCGAGCAATTTTCACCCCAGCTTTGCATTCATCCAGCCCCGCACATCGCATGATGTGTTCTGCATACAAGTTAAAAAGGTTGGGTGAGAGGATGCAGCCTTGCCGTACGCCTTTCCCAATCTTGAACCAGTCTGTTGTTCCGTGGTCAGTTCTGACTGTTGCTACTTGGTCCTTGTACAGATTCCTCAGGAGAGAGACAAGGTGGCTTGGGATGCCCATCCCACCAAGAACTTGCCACAATTTATTATGATCCACACAGTTAAAGGCTTTAGAATAGTCAATGAAGCAGAAATAGATGTTTTTCTGAAACTCCCTGCCTTTCTCCATTATCCAGCGGATATTGGCAATCTGGTCTCTCGTTCCTCTGCCTTTTCTAAACCCAGCTTGAACATCTGGCAACTCTCGCTCCATGTATTGCTGGAGTCTTCCTTGCAGGATCTTGAGCATTACCTTACTGGCATGAGAAATAAGGGCCACTGTACGGAAGTTTGAGCAGTCTTTCGCATTTCCCTTTTTTGGGATGGGGATATAAGTTGATTTTTTCCAGTCTGATGGCCATTCTTGTGTTTTCCATATTTGCTGGCAATGGGTTTAGATGGTGTATAAGTCATGTACTGGAAAATTACTAACTTTACAAATTGTATAATGATACTTATATTGCTAGGAATCCCCGGTGGTGCAGTGGGTTAAACTCTTGTGCAGGCAGGACTGAAGGCCAACAGGTCAGAGGTTCGAATCTGGGGAGACTTCGGATGAGCTCCCTCTGTCAGCTCCAGCTCCCTATGGGGGAGCATCAGAGAAGCCTCCATTAAGGATGGTAAAAAATCAAAACATCTGGGCATCTCCTGGGCAAAGCCTTGCTGATGGCCAGTTCTCTCACACCAGAAGCAACTTGCAGTTTCTCAAGTTGCTCCTGACATGAAAATAAAATAAATACTTATATTGCTGAAAAAATTAATTCATATATAGATTTTAAAAAGTGTGTTGGTTCCTCACTGAATTGCAGCTCTCATGATTATTATAGAGCACTAGCCGTCCCCGCCACACGTTGCTGTGGCCCAGTCTGTGTATATGTGTTTTGTGTGTGTATATATGTGTGTTTGTGAATATATGTGGTTTTGCGCATGAGTTGCAATGTATTTTTTGTTTTTTGACTTTTCCTGTTTTTATGAGTGATGGTCACTCATTGGCCCGATAGGTGTATTGTGTCCAAATTTGGGGTCAATTCATCAAGTGGTTTTTAAGTTATGTTAATCCCACAAACAAACATTACATTTTTATTTATATACTAGCTGTACACACCACACGTTACTGTGGCCAACCTTCTCTCCCTCTTTCTCTTCTTCCTTCCTTCCTTCCTTCCTTCCTTCCTTCCTTCCTTCCTTCCTCTCCTCTTTCCTTCCTTCCCCCCTTTTCCTTTTCCTTCCTTCCTTCCCTCTTCTCTCTTTTTCCTTCTTCCTCCTTCCTTCCTTCTCTTTTCCTTCCTTCCTTCCTTCTCCTTTTCTTCTTTCTTTCTTTCTTTCTTCCTTCTTATCAATTTCCTTTTCCCTTCCTTCTTTCCCTTCTTCTCTCCCTCCTTCCTTCTCTACCTTTCCTTCTTCTTTCTCTCCTTCCCTCCTTCTTCCTCTCTTTCTTTCCCTTCTTCTCTCCCTCCTTCCTTCTCTACCTTTCCTTCTTCTTTCTCTCCTTCCCTCCTTCTTCCTCTCTTTCTTTCCCTTCTTCTCTCCCTCCTTCCTTCTCTACCTTTCCTTCTTCTTTCTCTCCTTCCCTCCTTCTTTCCCTTCTTTTCGTCCTCTTTCTCTCCCTCCTTCCTTCTCTACCTTTCCTTCTTCTTTCTCTCCTTCCCTCCTTCTTCCTCTCTCTCTCCTTCCTTCTTCTCTACCCTTTTTTCCTTCTTTCCCTCCTTCCTTCCTTCTTTCCCTTCTTCTTTCCCTTCTTTTCTTCTTCCTTCCTTCTCTACCCTTTTCTTTCCTTCTCTCCTTCTTTCCATCTTTCTCTCCCTCTTTCTCTCTCTCCGTCTCTTCTTCCTTCCTTCTCTACCCTTCTTTCTTTCCTTCCTTCTCTCCCTCCTTCTCTCCTTCCTTCCCCCTTTTCTGTGTATGTGTTTTGTGTGTGTATGCATGCATATATGTGTGTTTGTGTGTGTATATATGTGTGGTTTTGTGCATGCGTTGTAATGTATTTTGGGGGTTTGTTTTTGGACTTTTAAAGTCCCTTCCGCTGTGTTTTTTCCGTGTTTTTGAGTGATGGACACTCATTGGCCTGATAGGTGTCTTGTGTCCAAATTTGGTGTCAATTCCCCCAGTGGTTTTTGAGTTCTGTTAATCCCACAAACGAACATTACATTTTTATTTATATAGATTGAGCCTTGGCACTTAAAGTGGTGTCAAACTGCATTCATTCTACCGCGTAGATGCACCTTTAGTGGTTATCATCCACTATGAGCAATGGAGAAAGGTTCTCCTCACAGTCAAGTGGAACCAAATTAAAGCACTCCGAACAGATGGCCATCCAGCCTCTGCTGAAAGACCTCCAGAGAAGAGGACTCCACATGAACTTAGGAAACTTTCTCAAGAAATGCAATTTCTCATAGAGTTAAGAAATATTCACATGGTTCCTATCAAATGGAAAAAGAGGGCTTTTAAGAGGAAAAACCACAGAGCACATTTGCAAACCAGATGGACACCAGTCCTTCTTCGGCTGAGGTCTTCGGAAAGCCCAGACCCAGGAGAGAACTGCATGGAAGGTTTCTTTGCCTTGGAGCAAAAACTCAAGTTTTGGCTTGAACGGGGCCCGCTTCACCACTTCTGCGGAGCCGGTTTGCTCTTAAAGAGATCTGCTAAGCACTTCCCGTCTCTTTTGCCGAGGGGAAATAGATGCATCAAACAGTTTTCCTCGGGCTCCCTTTTGGCATCGCTTTGGGTCACGGAGAACCGTTTGAAAAGACAAAACTTAGGAAAGTAGTCCTTATAATAAAGCGGATCTTGACATTCCAGATATCTGGAAATGTTCATGGGACTCAAACTTAGAGACTTGGGGGTCAGCAAAATGATTAGCTGCCTTGGACCCTCTCTCAGAAGAAAGGCAGAAAAAATATTCAATCAATAGAGAAAAGATACTGTGTAAGCCTAGTTTTTCAGCCCCTTTTCCAGGGCCAGAGAAGCAGATGGTGGAAACAGAAGAACGGCCTGCCTCAGAGGAGCGTGCTTGCTCCATCCATGTTCAACATCTACACAAATGACCAGCCACTGCCAGAAGGGACAGAGATCTTCATCTATGCTGATGATTGTGCCATCACCGCTCAAGCAGGGAGCTTTGAGATGGTTGAACAGAAGCTCTCCGAAGCTCTAGGTGCTCTTACTGCCTATTACAGGGAAAACCAGCTGATCCCTAATCCATCTAAAACACAGATATGTGCTTTTCATCTCAAGAACAGACAAGCATCCCGAGCTCTGAGGATCACCTGGGAAGGAATCCCACTGGAGCATTGCAGCGCACCCAAATACCTGGGAGTCACTCTGGACCGTGCTCTGACCTACAAGAAGCACTGCCTGAACATCAAGCAAAAAGTGGGTGCTGGAAACAATATCATACGAAAGCTGACTGGCACAACCTGGGGATCACAACCAGATACAGTGAAGACATCTGCCCTTGCGCTGTGCTACTCTACATCTCACCACACTAAAACAGTGGATGTGGCTCTTAATGAGACATGCCGCATTCTCACGGAGTGTCTGCACCCTACACCACTGGAGAAACTACACTGTCTAGCCGGTATTGCACCACCTGACATCCGCCACGAAGTAGCAGCCAATAGTGAAAGGACCAAGGCAGAGACATCCCCAGCTCATCTCGTTTGGGTATCAGCTAGCACGTCAACGACTTAAATCAAGAAATAGTTTTCTAAGATCTATAGAGACACTCACTGGAACAACTCAGCAAGCGAGAGTCCAAAAGTGGCAGGCTCAAACCCAGAACCCCAATCAATGGCTGATACCAAATGAGAGACTCCCCCCTGGGCACACAGAAGACTGGACGACTTGGAAGGCACTGAACAGACCGTGCTCTGGCACCACGAGATGCAGAGCTAATCTTAAGAAATGGGGCTACAAAGTGGAATCCATGACATGCGAGTGTGGAGAAGAGCAAACCACTGACCACCAGCTGCTATGCAACCTGAGCCCCGCTTAAGCGGCTGAGGGACAAAAGGAAAGGGCCTGAGGCTGTTAGGAATGGTGGGAGTTGGAGTCCAAAACACCTGGAGGGCCCAAGTTTGCCTAAGCCTGGCCTAGCACCTTTTGCAGTGGAGTAAGTCCATTCAATCCATCTTGTGCAAGAGAGCATGACTACCTTTTGCTTGAAAATACGAGGCGATGGGTTCAAGTGCTGACAGCATCTCCACTTAAGGCTAAGTAGGAAACTGCTTTCCTCATTCAAGACCCCAAAACATTTTCTCTTTCCTGGGATGGAAGAACGCAGCTTCTGAATCCAACAACAAATTAAGCAGAAGCAGGCTCCTTTCAAACCCTTTTCTCGTTCCAGGCAATCCTTTCATCTCAGGCGGCGAGCGCTTTGCAATCCCAGCCTATTCACATTTGCTTGGACAAAAGCGGAGGACGTTCCCAGGCTCCGGCGCGATTGCCAGTGAAGGAAGAAGCGCCTAATGAGCTCCTTGCGCCTGCCTTCTGCTTCATGAATTATGGATGGACGGGTTTCCAAAGAGTCACAGGTGTGCAAAGCGATTGACGGGCGGATGAAAAGTGCCGGCTCTGGACCCTGAAGGCTGCTAAGTGGGCGAGATGCTTGGATGCCGCTGGAAAATAACAGCCGGGCCTCCAGGGCATATGGATGGCTTTGGGGGAAGGAATCAGAAGTGGAGCCCCCCGTCATTCAGGAGGGGAGAAAGAGTGGCCTTGGAAGGAAGGTCCACCAGCAACAGAAGGGACGACATCTCATGGGAATGGGGGCAAACATGGAGATCTCCAGGTATCATGGAATCATAGAGTTGGAAGCGAATGTGGTCATCGCTAATAGTCAACATGGATTGATCAAAAACAGGTCATGCCAGACTCATCTGATCTCTTTTTTCATAGAATCTTAGAATGATAGAATGGGAAGAGACCTCATGGGCCATCCAGTCCAACCCCATTCTGCCAAGAAGCAGGAAAACTGCACCCAAAGCACCCCCGACAGATGGTCATCCAGCCTCTGTTTAAAAGCCTCCAAAGAAGGAGCCTTCACCACACTCCGGGGCAGGGAGTTCCACTGCTGAATGGCTCTCACAGTCAGGAAGTTCTTCCTCATGTTCAGATGGAATCTCCTTTCTTTTACTTTGAAGGCATTGTTCCATTGCATCCTAGTCTCCTGGGCAGCAGAAAACAAGCTTCCTCCCTTCTCTCTTCCTCTCACGTATTTATACATAGCTTTCATGTCTCATTTCAGCCTTTTCTTCTGCTGGCTAACTGTGCCCAGCTCTTTAAGGCGCTCCTCATAGGGCTTGTTCTCCAGACCCTTGATTATTTTAGTCGCCCTCCTCTGGACACATTCCAGCTTGTCAATATCTCTCTTCAATTGTGGTGCCCAGTTATAAACTGGAGCCCCCAGTGGTGCAGTGGGCTAAACCGCTGAGTTGCTGATCTTGATGATTGAAAAGTCACAGGTTCGAATCCGGGTAGTGGGATGAGCTTCCCCCGTCAACCCCGGCTTCTGCCAACCTAGCAGTTTGAAAACATGCAAATGTGAGTAGATTAATAGGTACCACTCCAGTGGGAAGGTAACGGTGCTCCATGCAGTCATGCTGGCCACATGACCTTGGAGGTGTTTATGGACAACGCCGGCTCTTTGGCTTAGAAATGGAGATGAGCACCAACCCCCAGAGTCGGACACGACTGTACTTAATATTAGGGGAAAACCTTTACTTAACTCTACAAACTGGGTGGATGCAGGGAACGCCATGGATGGAGTGTATCTGGATTCCAGGAAGGCCTTCCTTCAACAAGGTCCCCCTGACCTCCTCGCAAGGAAGCTAGTCCAATGTGGGCTAGGCAAAACTATGGTGAGGTGGAACTGTAATTGGTTAAGTGAACGAACCAAGAGGGTGACTCTCCCCAGTGCTTCCTCTTCTTCATCCTGGGAAGAAGTGATGAGTGGAGTGCCATCAGCAGGGTTCTGTCCTGGGCCCAGTCCTGCTCAGAATCTCCATTCATGACTTAGATGAAGGACTAGAAGGCATGATCATCAAATTTGCAGACGGGACCAAATTGGGAGGAAGAGCCAATACTCCAGAGGACAGGAGCAGAATTCAAAATGATCTTAACAGATGAGAGAGATTATGGTACAGAACTAACCCAATGAAGTTCAATGGGGACAAATGCAAGAGACTCCACTTAGGCAGAAAAAAGGAAATGCAAAGAGACAGAATGGGGGACGAGGCCTGGCTCAAGAGCAGGACATATGGAAAAATCTGGGAGTCCCTGTGGGGAGGAAGGGGAACATGAGCCAGGAGTGTGATGCAGCAGCAAAAAATGGCAATGGGATTCTGGCCTGCACAAATAGGAGACTAGTGCCTAGATCTAGGGAAGTCATGCTCCCCATGCTCTATTCTGCCTTGATCAGACCACATTACCTTGAATCACACTTTGTCTAATTCTGGGCACCACAACTCAAGGGAGATGTTGACAGGCTGGAATGTGTCCATAGAAGGGTGACTCAAAGGATCAAGGGTCTGGAGAATAAGCCATATGAGGAGTGGCTTAAAGAGCTGGGTGTGTTCAGCCTGAACAAGAGAGGAGACATGATGAGGGCCATGGATCAAGAGGGGAGGGGAAGTCATAGGGAGGAGGGAGCAAGCCTGTTTTCTGCTGCCCTGGAGACTAGGACACAATGGAACAATGGCTTGAAATGACAGGAAAGGAAGGAGATTCCACCTGAACATGAGGAAGAACTTCCTCATTGTAAAGAGAGCAGTTCAGCAGTGGAACTTTCTCCCTCTTTGCCCCAGAGTGTGGTGGAGCTCCTTCTTTGGAGACTTTTAAGCAGAGGCTGGATGGCCATCTGTCAGGAGCGCTTTGAATGTGATTTTCCTGCTTCTTGGCAGGAAGTTGGACTAGATGACCCATGAGGTCTCTTCCAAATCTATGATTCTAAGGGAATCCCAAGGGTCATCAAGTCCACTCTGCTTCTGCCATGCAGGAAGGCACAATGCAAGCCCTCCCAACAGATAGCCATCCTCCACAGCAGGAGACTCTCCAGCACACTCCAAATCCCAGAATTGGAAAGGATGCTAAAGAACATCCAGTTGAATTCCATTCTGCCAGGCAGGGATGATGCACAATCCAAGCATTCCAGACAGATGGCCATCCAGCAACAGTGTTAAACCCTTCAGAAAAAGAGACTCCACCACAATCTTAAGAGTAGGAAGGGGCTCCCAAAGCTCATCCAATCAAGCCCTATTCTGCCATGTAGGGATGATGCACGATCCAAGCATTCCCAACAAAGAATAAGACTCCAACATACTTGGAAGTGACAGTATACAAGACAACATTATTTAGTGGAAAGGATGGCATCTGCATTCAGCACCTTGGACAGAGGGTTTAAGCTGAGGAATGAATGAAGCCTCTCACCACTTGACCTGCCATGGCTCATTGGAACAGAATTGTGGGAGTTCTAGTTTGACAAGGTTTTCTCTGCCAAAGAGAGCCTTGCAAAACTACAACTCCCAGGGTTCCACAATTACCGGAACACAAGCTGTAGAAGAGCCAAGAGTGTGCCTGCATCAACAGAAATATAGTATCTAGATCAGGCCTGGGCAAACTTTGGCTCTCCAGGTGTTTTGAACTTCAACTCCCACAATTCCTAACAGCCAGTAGGCTGTTAGGAATTGTGGGAGTTGAAGTCCAAAACACCTGGAGGGAAGGCCAAAGTTTGCCCAGGCCTGAACTAGATCAAGGAAAGTCATAATCCCATAGACCTCACCTGGAATAAGAGCCCTGTGTCCAGATCTGGGTAGAACAATTCATGAAGAAGGTGACCAGAGATGGGAATCCAAAATAGTCCAAGGTCTGGACACCATGAATGTGTCTGAGGAGCAGCTTGAAGAGCTGGGTGTGTTTATCTTGGAGGAATGAAGGCTGAGCCATGTTTAAATACCATATTTAAAAGGAAGTCATGTTGAAATGGAACAAGCTTGTTTTCCACTGTTCCGGAGATCAGGATTTGCACCTATACTGTAGAATAGCATTTCTCAACCTGAAGGTCAGGACCACTCGGGGGGTCATGAGGGGGTCTCAAAGGAGTTGCCAAAGACCATCAGAAGACATGTATTTCTGATAGTCTTAGGAAGCCCTTTGGCAGAGAAGGCTGAAGATCTCTCCGCCTGTCCTTCTCTTCCTTTTTGGAAACAGACAGTGAATCCTCCCACCAAAAGCCCTCCTCTTGCTGTGATTGTAGGTGAACTATAAATCTTAGCAACTACAATTCCCAAATGTCAAAGTCTATTTTCCCCAAACTCTACTAGTGTTCACATTTGGGTATATTGAGGATTTGTGCCAAGTTTGGTCCAGATCTATCATTGTTTTGAGTCCACAGTGCTCTCTGGATGTAGGTGAACTACAACTCCAAAACTCAAGGTGAATGCCCACCAAACATTTCCAATATTTTCTGTTGGTAATGGGAGTTCTGTATACCAAATTTGGTTCAATTCCATCATTGGTGTTCAGAATGCTCTTTGATTGTAGGTGAACTATAAATCTCAGCAACTACAACTCCCAAATGCCAAGATCTATTTTCTCCAAACTCCACAAGTGTTCAGAGTTGGGTATATTGAGGATTCATGCCAATTTTTGGTCCAGCTCCATCATTGTTTGGGTCCACAGTGCTCTCTGGATGTAGGTGAACTACAACCCCAAAACTCAAGGTCAATGCCCACCAAACATTTCTAAACTTTTTGGTGGTCATGGGAGTTCTGTGTGCCAAATTTGGTTCAATCCCATCATTGGTGGAGTTAAGAATGCTCTTTGATTGTAGGTGAACTATAAATCCCAGCAACTACAACTCCCAAATGTCAGGGTCTGTTTCCCCCAAACACCACAAGGGTTCACAAGTTTGGTCTTGATCGAGTCAATGCCTACCCAACTCTCAAATTCAAGGTCAATGTCCACCCAACCCTTTGAGTATTTTCTATTGGTCATGGGAGTTCTGTGTGCCAAATCTGGTTCAATCCCATCCCTATTGGAGTTAAGAATGCTCTTTGATTGTAGATGAACTATAAATCCCAGCAACTACAAGTCCCAAATGACAAAATCAAACATCAGTATTCAAATTTGGGCGTATTGCGTATTTGTGCCAAATGTGGTCCAGTGAATGAAAATCCATCCTGCATATCAGATATTTACATTATGATTCATAACAGCAGCAAAATGACAGTTGTGAAGTAGCAACAAAATTAATGTTATGGTTGGGGGTCACCACAACACAAGTAGCTGCATTAAGTGGTTGCGGCATTAGGAAGTTTGAGAACCACTACTGTAGAATGAATGCAGTTGGATACCACTTGAACTGCCATGGTTCAATGCTATGGAACCCTGGCAGTTGTCGCTTTCCAAAGCCTATAGTCCTCTCTGAGAAAGAGTTTGAGTGCCTCACGGAACTACAACAATGTGTTCCTCCTTTTCACATTGGGCCAACGAAGAAAGCATCCCACCTTTCGGCTTTTGCATTTGCAACTGAGTGTCTCAATGTGCCGCGACGCTCTCGCTCTGCCATTGAGAAGGAAACGTGTGGATATTCTTTCTATCTCTAAACGAGATGCACGCTCTGCTTTTCCTCCTTACCAGCTGCTCAATCACAAGAGCTCTCTAAGCAATGCGTGAAATAGACTTTTAAAGACACAACTCCAGTAAAAATAACAACCGGGTGCCTTCTGAAGGAGCTGGTTGTGGCATCACAGGTTTGCAGAAACCAAAGTCAGGAAGAGAAGCACTGGGAAGAATCAACACAACTCTGGCTACTTGCAGAACAGTCTAGTTGCCAGGACAATAAACTCAAAAGCCCTTATGTGTAAAACTGAGAATGTGGGGCAGAGGCTGAGCTGAAATGCAGAGGCATTCTTGTCTGCCTTTGCATCACTTCAGATTTATAGCAGTACTAAGGCAAAGCCAAGCATGTAGCTGGGGGGGGGGGGCTTGAGGGGCTTCAGCCCCCCTCCCTCCCCGAAATTCTCATGGTGGTCCGCAAGAAGGCCTTAAGGGAAAGGTAAAGGTAGTCCCCTGACATTAAGTCCAGTCATGTCTGACTCTGGGGTGTGGTGCTCATCTCCATTTCTAAGCCGAAGAGCCAGCGTTGTCCGTAGACACCTCCAAGGTCATGTGGCCGGCATGACTGCATGGAGCGCCGTTACCTTCCCCCCGGAGTGGTACCTATTGATCTACTCACATTTGCATGTTTTCGAACTGCTAGGTTGGCAGAAGCTAGGGCTGACAGCGGAAGCTCACGCCGCTCCCCGGAATCGAACCTGCGACCTTTCGATCAGCAAGCTCAGGAGCTCAATGCTTTAACCCACTGCGCCACCGGGGGCTCCCAGTAAGAAATCCTTTCTGGTGCATTATTTAAACCGCTATGTTTTCATATCATGATCTGATCACCATGCTCAATATATACCATATGCATGGGGGTATTGGGGTAACGATACAAAAGGTTTGCTAGGGTAGACCCTCTTTCACTCAGACTCAGCCCCGCCCCCCCCCCCCCCGAATCAAATCCTGGCTATGGGCCTGGGCAAAGCTATCCTGGGTTGTCATGAGCAGAGTTACACAGAGGTGAGTTGACAACTCTGAGGCTCTACACCACGGGTACTCAAACTTTTTAAACAGAGGGCCGGGTCACAGTCCCTCAAACTGTTTGAAAATAGAAACCCCATGAATAAATTTCTATGCACCCTGCACATATCTTATTTGTAGTGCAAAAAACACTTTAAAATAACACAACCATTAACGAATACAAACGTATTAGTATTTCAATGGGAAATGTGGGCCTGCTTTTGGCTGGTGAGATAGGATGGTTGTTGTTGTGTGCCTTCAAGTCATTTCAGACTTAGGTTGGCCCTGAGCAAGGGCCGGGTAAATGACCTTGGAGGGCCGTATCCACCTCCCGGGCCTCAGTTTGGGGACCCCTGATCTACATCATTAAATTAATGCAGTTTGACATTTCTTTGATTAATGCTATAGTGTCATGAGAATTGTAGTTTGGTGAGAGCACGTGCACTCTTTGGCAGAGAAGGTGGAAGACCTTGACAAACAACAACTCCCAGGATTCCATTGTATTCAGCTATGCCTTTCAAGAGGTATCTAACTGCATTCATTCAATGCCATGGGATCCATGCCATGGGATCTACAGTGTATAATGCAGTTTGACACCACTTTAATTGCCATGTATCAATGCTATAGTATCCCAGGAGTTCTAGTTTTGTGAGTTCTTCAGCCTCCTCTGCCTAATCATTATTTGTTATTATATTTATTTATACCCTGCTTTATCTCTCCAAAGGGGGATCAAAGCAGTTTGACATAAAAGCATTAAAAGACATCAAACAGGGATGTGTGATTGCCCCAACCTTATTTACCATCTTCATTGCTATGATACTTCATCTTGCTGATGGGAAGCTTCCCACTGGAGTGGAAATCATCAGTCGGACAGATGGCAAGCTATTTAACCTTTCAGCAGACTGAAAGCAAAAACCAAGGTCACAACAACATCTGTTACAGAACTCCAATATACTGATGACAACGTCCTCTGTGCGCATTCAGAAAAAGACCTACAAGCCACTCTAATCACCTTCACAGAAGCATACGAGAAACATGGCCTGTCAATGAACATCAAGAAAACCAAAATGTTCTTCCAGCAGTCACCTGCCAATCCCTCTCCAATGCCAGAAATACAGTTCAATGGTGTAACATTAGAAAATGTTGACCATTTCTGCTACCTTGGCAGCCACCTCTCCACAAAAGTCAACATTGACACTGAAATACAACACTGCCTGAGCTCTGCAAGTGCAGCATTTTTCTGAATGAAGCAGAGAGTGTTTGAGGACCAGGACATCCGTAGGGAGACCAAGGGGCTTGTTTATAAAGCTATTGTCCTCCCAACCCTGCTCTATGCCTGTGAAACATGGACTGTCTACAGATGTCATATGCAACTCATGGAACGATTCCATCAGCGCTGCCTCCGGAAAATCCTGCAAATCTCTTGGGAAGACAGGTGGACAAATGTCAGTTTGCTGGAAGAAGCAAAGACCACCAGCATTGAAGCAATGGTCCTCCTCCATCAAGTTCGAGTTTGCAGAATAGAGCATGGGTAGCATGAAATGTCCATCAAAACGGCCACCTTGGATGAACTATCACTACTTCACTTGTTCAATTTGCTTCTTAAGGCTTTCATTTAGGATGCCTATGAATCGGCACCAGGAAAGCGGCCTCTCCACCCTCCCAATATGAAACAGGATAAAAGATTGCAATTATCCCGGCAGCCGCAGGACTCCAGTTGGGTTTTAAGGAAAGGCTCCTTTTCCGCCCAGCTTCCCTCGAGGGTTTTGTCAAGGTAACAACTCTCTGTCTCTGGCTTTAGATCAAAGGCAGGCACCTGTCCGGATGACACCGGGTGCCTTTAGCAAAATCCGATACGAGGGATCAAGAGCGGCTGGATTAGTCTCCCACGGATGTTGCTCACAGCAACCAGTGCTCGGGAATGGATAAAAGGGTGGCTTCTTGTTAGGGATGTACCCAGATCTAAGTCCATCTTAGATACGTGTCCCTTTTTTGGATGCAGGGAAGATGCGGCGGCCAGGTTGTTAATTGGTGCTCCTTACAGGGAGCGGTCAACTCTTCTGTTTAAGGAGCTCCACTGGCTGCCGTTCATTTTCTGATCCCAATTCAAGGTGCAGGATTTCAGTAAGGCCTTCGACAAGGTCCCCCATGACCTTCTGGCAAGGAAACTAGTCCAATGTGGGCTAGGCAAAACTACGGTGAGGTGGATCTGGAATTGGTTAAATGGACGAACCCAGAGGGTGATTCTCCCCAAGGCTTCCTCTTCATCCAAGAAAGAAAGCGGAGTGCCACAAGCAGGGTTCCGTCCTGGGCCCGGTCCTGCTCAGGATCTTTATTAATGACTTAGATGAAGGGCTAGAAGGCAGGATCATCAAGTTTGCAGATGACACCAAATTGGGAGGGAGCCAATACTCCAGAGGACAGGAGCAGGATTCAAAACGATCTTGACAGATTAGAGAGATGGGCCAAAACTAACAAAATGAAGTTCAACAGTGACAAATGCAAGATACTCCACTTTGGCAGGAAAAACGAAATGCAAAGATACAGAATGGGGGACGATGAGGCCTGGCTTGAGAGCAGTACGTGTGAAAAAGATCTTGGAGTCCTCGTGGACAACAAGTTAAACATGAGCCAGGAATGTGAGGTGGCGGCAAAAAAAGCCAATGGGATTTTGGCCTGCATCAATAGGAGCATAGTGTCTAGATCTAGGGAAGTCATGCTACCCCTCTATTCTGCTTTGGTTAGACCACATCTGGAATATTGTGTCCAATTCTGGGCACCACAATTCAAGAGAGATATTGACAAGCTGGAATGTGTCCAGAGGAGGGCGACTAAAATGATAAAGGGTCTGGAGAACAAGCCCTATGAGGAGCGGCTTAAGGAGAGGGGCATGTTTAGCCTGAAGAAGAGAAGGCTGAGAGGAGATATGATAGCCATGTATAAATATGTGAGAGGAAGCCACAGGGAGGAGGGAGCAAGCTTGTTTTCTGCTTCCCTGGAGACTAGGACCCAAGGGAACAATGGCTTCAAACTACAAGAAGGAGATTCCACCTGAACATGAGGAAGAACTTCCTGACTGTGAGAGCTGTTCAGCAGTGGAACTCTCTGCCCCGGAGTGTGGTGGAGGCTCCTTCTTTGGAAGCTTTTAAACAGAGGCTGGATGGCCATCTGAATGCAATATTCCTGCTTCTTGGCAGGGGGTTGGACTGGATGGCCCATGAGGTCTCTTCCAACTCTTTGATTCTATGATTCTATGATGTGTTAATGTTTTTTAAATGTTTTATGGTGTTTCCCTGCTCGCGCTCCCACCTCCATCGCAGGCGCGATTGGTGGGGACGAGGGAGAGGGCCTTCTCAGTGGTGGCCCCTCGACTCTGGAACTCACTCCCCAAGGACATCAGGCATGCCCCAACTCTGGCAGTCTTTAGGAGGAGCCTGAAAACATGGTTGTTCCAGTGTGCCTTCCCAGAATAAGGAATCTCCCAGCAATATGTCCTTAAATGCACTTTATTAATGATCTAGGATTGTCTGCATGCCCCATCCCTCTCCAAAAACTCTATCTTAGTCATATTTCACCTGTTCATGCTCAGCATTATTTTTTTTAAATTTAATTATTACATTTGGCCCAGCCACAGGTTTTTAATGTCGTTGTGCTACTGTTAATGTTCATTGCTTATTTTTTGTTATGAGTTTTATTTTATTGCTGTATTATTGTTGTGTATTACTGACGTATTGTGGGCTCGGCCTCATGTAAGTCGCACCAAGTCCCTTGGGGAGATGGTAGCTGGGTATAAATAAAGTATTATTATTATTATTATTATTATTATTATGCTCCCAACTCTTTCATCCAAAATACGGGGTGGTTCCACAAGAGGGTCCTTGTGATACAGGGCTATTCCACGTCATTATCAATGACTTGGGTGATGGGATAGAAGGGACGCGGATCAAATTGGGAGGGGTAGCTAATACCTGAGAGGATGGGATCAGGATCCAAGATGACCATCACAGATTAGAGAACTGATTGGCCAAAACTAACCAAATGACTCTCAACAGGGAGAAACATACGGTCCTACATTCTGGCACTAAACATGAAATGCACATATATAGGATGAGTGACACCTGTACCAAGAGTCCCAGATCCCTTTCAGGTGAAGCTGAGCATGAGTGCATAGAGTGATGTGGCATCTGAAAAAGTCTATCAATAAGAGCACAGTGTCCAGATTGAGGGAAGTCATAGCCTCACTCCCTTCTGCTTTGGCCACATCTCCCCTGAAATAACAACTCTGTGTCCAATTCTGAGCACAATTCAAGAAGGTTATTGACCAGCTAACAGAAGCACTATGGGCCGCATCTGAACCACAATACACAGTATGTAAATACACAAATATTTAGCAAGAGCTGTACCCACCACACGTTGCTGTGGACAACCTTTCCTCCCTCTTTCTCTCCTTCTTTCCCTCCTTCCTTCCCTTTTCTTCTTTGCTTCTCTCCTTCCTTCCTTCCTTCCTTCCTTCCTTCCTTCCTTCCTTCCTTCCTTCCTTCCTTCCTTCTCTACCTCTTTCCTTCTTTCCCCCTTTTTCTTTTCCTTCCACTTTCTCTCCTTTCTTCCTTCTCTACCTCTTTCCTTCCTTCTTCGCTCTTTCCTTCTTTCTTTCACTCCCTCTTTCTCTCTTTCTTCCTCCCCTTCCTTCCCTTTTTTCTGTATTGTGATTTTGCTTTTTGTCATTTATATTTTTTGGATTTTTAAGTCCTTTCTGCTGTTTTTTTAGGGGTTTTATGAGTGATGGTCACTCTTTAGTCTGTTAGGAGTATAGTGTCCGAATTTCATGTCAATTTGTCCAGTAGTTTTTGAGTTACATGATTCCATGACCTGTTTGGTTGTGAGGTGTGCTGCTGGGGAGGTCTGGTGGAGACTCTTCTTGATGCAGCCTAGAAATGCATGGACTTTGTGAGCTGCCGCATTGCACTCTTGACTCATGTTCAGCTTGTGGCCTCTGAAGCCTCCTAGAACCCTTTTGCATGGACTGTTTTGAGGCCAGGTGCCGCATTCTAGATCTGTGCAATCAGATAAAGAGGTGAGGAGCAGGACAGCCTGTGACTGATTTACAAGCTGGACAAGAACAGCAATAAAATGCGATCCTATCACTTGGCTGCAAGTCTGTTATCTGGCTCCGAGTTGTTCCGTGTGTCTTCTGGCAACTGTGATTTCAATGCGTGCAAATATTTAAATTGCTCAACTTGTCTCAGTTCTCTAATTTGGAAATGTCAGGAGCGGAGATATTAGGGATCACAGGGTATCTGCGGATGAGCTTCCTCCGCCTCGTTTTGCTACGTTTGCAAAGCGGCCAGGTGTGCAGATGGCAATTTGCAGTCATGTTCGGCCCACCCATCAGTTCAAGGCTGCGGTTTCCCCTTGCCTTTTGGTGGGATCTGCAAATTTCAGCTTGATCCCTCCTTAGAAGCAAGTTGAGTCAAAGGCCTTTTTATCTCGCAGGGAACGGAGCGAGGGAAGTGACAGGCGCTCTCACGGCAGACTTGAGTCGAGGAACGCTCCCGGATCAAATGCTCACACGCTTCATCCGCAGGAATGTCTGGCAAGTCATTTGTCGTGTGAGGTTGTTTGAGTCGCAGTTACCTAGTTTCCTGCCTGCATTTTTGTCTTCGAGACATATTCAGTTATGCACTGGTTTTAAAGCCAGTGCACCTCTTTCGAAACAGGCAGGAGAAGGAAGAACTGTTTCTGGTTGTATCCACACTGTAGAATAAATGCAGTTTGGCACCATTTTAACGGCCATCCCTTTTCCTAGTACACTGCACATATTCACATATTAGTTGACATCCAGCTACAAAGCAAGGTCCAAACGCCTGTCTTATTGCAATATTTGCAATATAGCCATGCCAATGCACTGGATAATGAACTGCGTCTGTGCTGTCGCATGCTGGGCCTGTGCATAAGACTGTAGACAGGACATAAATTCTGTGTGCCCAACGGGACACCGGGGCTGCCTCAGATTAAAGGCCCTTGGATTTCCCCAAAACAGAGTCTTTAGATTGCTCAAAGGTTTGACAAAGTTCTTTATTAATTGGATTACTGCAATGCGCTCTACGTGGGGCTGCCCTTGAAGACGGCTCGGAAGCTCCAACTGGTCCAACGATCAGCAGCCAGGATGCTAACTGGGGCCCCTTACAGAGAGAGGTCAACCCTCCTGTTCAAGGAACTCCACTGGCTGCCGTTTATATTCTGAGCCCAATTTAAGGTGCAGGTGCTTATCTACAAAGCCCTGAACGGTTTGGGACCAGCCTACCTGCGTGACCGCATCTCCATCTACGAACCCACGCGTTCACTTCGGTCATCTGGGGAGGCCCTGCTCATGATCCCACCGGCGTCGTAAGCGCGCTTGGTGGGGACGCGGGACAGGGCCTTTTCCGTGGTGGCCCCTCAACTCTGGAACACCCTCCCCAAAGACCTTAGACAGGCACCTTCCTTGGCTGTCTTCAGAAAGAACTTGAAAGCCTGGCTTTTCCAATGCGCCTTTCCAGATTAGGAAATCTCCTCTACCAAGTCCCATAATCACTTTACCAGAACCAATGACTGCTGCACATCGCACATCGCACTTGCCCTAGAAGCCCTTTATACACCTCCTGTCACATCAGCACTTTTAATCCTTGTACCCGGCCCGGCCCAGTTTTATTGTGTTTTAGTGTATTGTGCCTGTTGTTTACTTTGCTTTATTCTGTTTTTAATTGTTTGATTCGCTTAGATTGTATTGTTGTGTTGTGTGTTGAGGCCTCGGCCTGTGTCAGCCGCATTGAATCCTTCGGGAGATGCTAGCGGGGTACAAATAAAGTTTAATAATAATAAAAGTTTAATAATAATTAATAATAATAATAATAATAGTAACAAAAAGGTACTTTAAAGCTCTCTTAACAGTCTATTGGATCTCTTTCAATCTTGTTCATGGGAAACAGGCACTATCTTCTTAACTGTAACTAATGGGGAAATCCTTAACTTCTAATCTGGGCAGTCTGTACTTGCCTCTGTTGGCGTGGAGCCCCTGCACCCGGTACCAACTGCGTCTGGCTTCCGTGAGCGACCCTTACCAAGCAGAGCTTTGTAGACTTCCAGGGAAAAAGAAGGAGTTCAGGTTTCAGTGATGGCTGGCTGAAGTCCTTCAGCAAAGGAGCTGTAAGGCTGTAAAATCCTCAGCCAAGCTGTGGGGCCTTTTCTCCCCGGCCAAGCTGTAGAAGACGAAGCTTTCTACAGGAGCTCTCGGTGTTATGTCCTGCGTGAAAAGCTTCTCTGTGTGGACTGACCCCAAAAGGCTCCTATTCCCTCCAAAAACCCAAAAAGGGGGCGGGACCAGGGAACCTAACTATAATTGACAGGTGGCTTGCCCTATGATTGCAGCCAAAAGAAGCCACCTATCTGCAGAGTCCCTGAAACTTAGCACTATAACAAACATTAAATGCAAAGCAAACAAAATTGGAGCTCCTGGTGCAGTTGTACCTGCACAGCATCCAACGTTCAAATGTTTACCTGTATATATGTGACACTTGTCCCTTTAAATACTCTCCATAGCTGAACCTGCAACTCATACAGTTTGCCCTTTCGCCCCATTTCGTCCTTTAATCTAAGAATCTATGAAAGCTTTGGTCAGAAATGTATTTTCCTCCATCTGGAAGTTACTACAAGATCCCTTTACCTCTTTTTTTCTCCCATGCCGTTGGTTTCTATGGACATAGTAATCTCTGGAGAAAAGAAAGCGCATCTCCATTGCAAATGTGTTCTTATGAAACAGGCACAAAGGGAGGGAAACACACACTTTGTAAGACAATTACGGCAGGAAAAACTTGCTTACAGGCCATAAAAGAGGCAATTTTGTGGGCGGTGCGTCGTGAGATGGAATTATTGTGATTATTTTAAAAAATCGAGCTGCATTGGAAATGTCTCGGAGTAAACAACATTGCGCTGTATTTCAGAGAGAGAGGAGACGTTGGAGAGTTTCCTCCACTTCTTCCTTAACCATTTCGGTTTCAGCATGATTTTCAAGATTGACATTTTGGGAAAACTGAGGTGGATCTACACTGTAGAATGAATGTAGTTTGTCCCCATGGTGTAATGTTATGGAATCATGGGAGTTGTAGTCTTACAAGGTCTTTTCCTGGCAAAGAGCACTGTAGTCATACCATAACTCCCAGGATTCCATCACATTGAAATATAGCAGTTAAAGTGATGCTAAACTGCATTAATGTTCCAATGTAGATTCCTTCCTTTCAAAATGTTAAAAACCCTGCTTTGGGCTGAAAAACACAACTGAAATCCTATAGTTAGTCCCTACTACAGTGAAGTCAAAGGATCGATTGAATGTACCTATGCACTGACTATTTATTCAATAATAATAATAATAATAATAATAATAATAATAATAATAATGTATTTATTTATGTATTTATTTAGCAGTTTTGTATACCGGTCTTCTCACCTCCGTTCGAGGGACTCGGGCTGGTTTCCAACATCAATATTACAGACCGTCATTAAAACATCATATTCTAAATCACACTAAAACATTAAAATAGCAAAATACAATCATATAATTACAGTGGTCAGTCGTCATCAAAAATCATTATTCGTCGTCATCCATCCATATCACAGGATCATGGCTCATTCGTCGAATGCCAAACCCCAAAGCCAAGTTTTCACCTGTTTCCTGAACATTAAGATAGAAGGGCAGTTCTGATCTCCAGTGGAAGGGAGTTCCAGAGTCGAGGGGCCACCACCGAGAAGGCACTGTCTCTCGTCCCCACCAGCCACGCCTGTGAGGCCGGTGGGATTGAGAGCAGGGCCCCTCCAGACGATCTTAGCAATCCTGATGGCTCATAGGGGAGGATACGTTCAGACAGGTAAATTGGGCCGGAGTCGTTTAGGGCTTTATAGGTTAAGACCAGCACTTTGAATTGTGCTCGGAAGCTGGCTGGCAGCCAGTGGAGCTGGCGCAACAGAGGAGTAGTATGCTCCCTGTATCCCGCTCCCGTTAGTAATAATAATAATACAATAATAATAGTAATAATAATAATACAAATGACCAGCCACTGCCAGAAGGGACAGAGAGTTTCATCTATGCTGACGATTGTGCCATCACCACTCAGGCAGCTTTGAAATGGTTGAACAGAAGCTCACCGAAGCCTCAGGTGCTCTTACTGCCTATTACAGGAAAAACCAGCTGATTCCCAATCCATCTAAAATGCAGATGGGTGCTTCACACCTTAAGCACAGACAAGCATCTTGAGCTCTGAGGATTACCTGGGAAGGAATTTGGAAAGGAATTGCAGCACACCCAAATACCTAGGAGTTACTCTGGACCATGCTCTGACTTATAAGAAGCACTGCTTGAATATCAAACAAAAAGTGGGTGCTAGAAATAATATTGTGTGGCACAACCTGAGGATTGCAACCAGACACAGTGGAGACATCTGCCCTTGCGCTATGCTACTCTGCTGTTGTATGCATGCCTAGTGTGGAACACATCTCACCACGCTAAAACAGTGGATGTGGCTCTTAATGAGACATGCCGCATTATCACAGGGTGTCTGCGCCCTACACCACTGGAAAAATTATACTGTTTATCTGGTATTGCTCTACCTGGCATCCACAGGGAAGTAGCAGCCAATAATGAAAGGACCAAGGCAGAGACATCTCTGGCCCATCCCCTGTTTGGGTATCAGCCAGCATGTCAACGACTTAAATCTAGACATAGTTTCCTAAGATCTACAGAGATACTTGCTAGAACACCTCAGCAAGCAAGAGTCCAAAAGCGGCAAGCAAAAAACTGGAACATCAATCCATGGCTGATACTGAATGAGAGACTCCCCGCTGGGCACACAGAGGACTGGGCGACTTGGAAGGCGCTGAACAGACTGCACTTTGGTACCACGGGATGCAGAGCCAACCTCAAGAAATGGGGCTACAGGGTGGAATCCACGACATGCGAGTGCGGAGAAGAGCAAACCACTGACCACCTGCTGCAATGCACCCTGAGCCCTGCCACATGATGCACAATGGAGGACCTTCTTGCGGCAACACCAGAGGCACTCCAAGGGGCCAGATACTGGTCAAAGGACATTCAGTATAAAGCCAAGTTTTTAACTTTGTGTGTGTTTTTAAATATATTATAACTGTACCCTCAATTTATTTCTGACACAATAAATTAAAAAAATATTATTATAATATTTATTTATACCCTGCTTTATCTCTCATTTGAGAGACTCTAAGCAGCTCAGCCTAAAAGCATCAGCATACAATTAAAAATATACAACGATGCAAACATTTAAACAGGATTAAATATAATCAGTATTTTAAAAATTCCCAGTTAGCAACCACTGAAACACATTCAAAGTTAAACAGCTGAATGGCAAAGCAGACTAGAGTGGGAAAATGGCCCCATCTACACTGCCACATAATGCAGTTTGAAACTGTACTATATGGTCAGTGTAGACTTTTTTCTTTTTTTCTTTTGTTGTATCAGAAGCTATTTGAGAAACTGCAAGTTGCTTCTGGCGTGAGAGAATTGGCCGTCTGCAATGACGTTGCCCAGGGGGCGCCAGGATGTTTCGATGATTTTACCATCCTTGAGGAAGGCTTCTCTCATGTCAACGCATGGGGAGCTGGAGCTGACAGAGGGAGCTCACCCACGCTCCCCCTGGATTCGAACCTGCGACCTGTAGGTCTTCAGTCCTGCTGGAACAGGGGTTTAACCTACTGTGCCAAGGGGGCTCCTAGCTTCACTGAACTGCATTATATGAGTCTACACTATATAAGGCTATTTCAAACAGCATTAAATGGTGGTGTAGATGGGGCCTATGACTTCTGATTGTTATGCATGAACATTGCTGTGGCATATCAATGCTTTTGGAGAGTGCATCACAGGCAGAGAATCGACCCCAAAAGGCTCAAAATATTGCAGACTTGGAAATATAATGAGGAGATCGGATAGTCCCATTGAGTCATTGCCTTTGCTTTGCGGAAGGTATATCCATGTGGGGATTTCTTTGTGGGATTTACACGGAATGCAAATGAGCGCATGGAAGATTAGGGGCGAGATTACCAGAATCTACATAGCAATGCTCTGGATTGCTGCAAATCTCTTGGGAAGACAGGCGGGGAAATGTCAACGTGCTGGAAGAAGCAAAGACCACCAGCATTGAAGTGATGCTCCTTCACCATCAAGATGGGAGAACAGAAGCTCTCTGAAGCTCTAGGTGCTCTTACTGCCTATTACAGGGAAAACCAGCTGATCCCCAATCCATCTAAAACACAGACATGTGCCTTTCATCTCAAGAACAGACAGGCATCCCGAGCTCTGAAGATTATTACCTGGGAAGGAATCCCACTGGAGCATTGCAGCGCACCCAAATACCTGGGAGTCACTCTGGACCGTGCTCTTGACCTACAAGAAGCACTGCCTGAACATCAAGCAAAAAGTGGGTGCTAGAAACAATATCATACGAAAGCTGACTGGCACAACCTGGGGATCACAACCAGACACAGTGAAGACATCTGCCCTTGCGCTATGCTACTCTGCTGCTGAGTATGCATGCCCAGTGTGGAACACATCTCACCACGCTAAAACAGTGGATGTGGCTCTTAATGAGACATGCCACATTATCACGGGGTGTCTGTGCCCTACACCACTGGAGAAATTACACTGTCTAGCCGGTATTGCACCACCTGACATCCGCCGGGAAGTAGCAGCCAATAGTGAAAGGACCAAGGCAGTGACATCTCCAGCTCATCCCTTGTTTGGGTATCAGCCAGCACGTCAATGACTTAAATCAAGAAATAGTTTTCTAAGATCTACAGAGACACTCGCTGGAACACCTCAGCAAGCGAGAGTCCAAAAGTGGCAGGCTCAAACCCAGAACCTCAATCAGTGGCTGATACCAAATGAGAGACTCCCTGGGCACACAGAAGACTGGGCGACTTGGAAGGCGCTGAACAGACTGCGCTCTGGCACCACGAGATGCAGAGCCAACCTTCAGAAATGGGGCCACAAAGTGGGAGTCCACGACATGCGAGTGTGGAGAAGAGCAAACCACTGACCACCTGCTGCAATGCACCCTGAGCCCTGCCACATGCACCAGGGAGGACCTTCTTGCAGCAACACCAGAAGAACTCCAAGTGGCCAGAGACTGCTCAAAGGACATTTAACCAACTACCAAGCTTGCAAACTTTCTGTTTTGTCTGTCTGTCTGTTTGTTTGTTTGTTTTTGTTAAAAATGTAATACAATTGTCTGGTTGCTGATGACACGATAAATAAAAATAAACCATCAACTACGCTGGACTGGCCACGTTGTCCCGATGCCCGAGCACCATCTCCCAAAGCAGTTTCTCTACTCCGAACTCAAGAATGGAAAACAGAATACTGGTGGGCAGGAAAAGAGATTGAAAGATGGGCTCAAAGCCAACCTTAAAAACTCTGGCATAGACACTGAGAACTGGGAAGCCCTGGCCCTTGAGCGCTCCAGCTGGAGGTCAGCTGTGACCAGCAGTGCTGCAGAATTTGAAGAGGCACAAATGGAGGGCGAAAGGGAGAAATGTGCCAAGAGGAAGGCACGTCAAGCCAACCCCAACCGGGACCACCTTCCATCTGGAAGAATAGGACTCCACAGTCACCTATGGACCTACCGCCAGGACACTGCACTTGGAGGACAATCTTACTCAGACAATGAGGGATCACCTAAGTCAGTGGTTCTCAACCTTTCTCATGCTGTGACCCCTTAATACAATTCCGCATGTAGTGGTGACCCCCAACCATAAAATTATTTTCGTTGCTACTTCATAACTGTCATTTTGCTACTGTTATGGATCATAATGTAAATATCTGTTATGCAGGATGTATTTTCATTCACTGGACCAATATACCCAAATCTGAATACTGGTGGGGTTGGGAGGAGGGCTGATTTTGTCATTTGGGAGTTGTAGTTGCTGGGATTTATAGTTCACCTACAATCAAAGAGCATTCTGAACTCCACACATGGAATTGAACCAAACTTGGCACACAGAACTCCCATGACCAACAGAAAATACTGGAAGGGTTTGGTGGGCATTGACCTTGAGTTTTGGAGTTGTAGTTCACCTACATCCAGAGACCACTGTGGACTCAAACAATGATGGATCTGGACCAAACTTGGCACAAATACTCAATATGCCCAAATGTGAACACTGGAGGAGTCTGGGGGAAAATAGTCCTTGACATTTTGGGAGTTGTAGTTGCTGGGATTTATAGTTCACCTACAATAAAAGCATTCTGAACCCTACCAATGATAGAATTGGGCCAAACTTCCCACACAGAACCCCCATACTAACAGAAAATACTGTGTTTTCTGGTGGTCTTCGGTGACCCCTCTGACGCCCCCTTGCGACCCCCCTCAGGGGTCCTGACCCCCAGGTTGAGAAACGCTGTTCTAGAGGGTTTGGTAATCTGTAAGTGGGAGTTCATGGGTGAAAGCAATTAGGGGTAGAGGTGTGCAGGAGATGGGTTGCAGCTGGGTGTTACTGGATTTAAGGAGCTAAGCTTGAGACTGATCTTTGGGAGAAAAGTATCTGTTGTATTTTGGTGGTGGATGCTGCTGGTTTTTCCCCCAGGTCTGTTGGATTTTTCGGTATCCTGACCTGTCTCCTGTAATCTTGGAATCCTGGAACCTTGAACCTTTGGACTGGCTTTTGACTACGGTATAGACTCTTGATCCCTGGACTTTGTTTATTGAACTCTCGGCATTTGACCACTGGACTGGACCCTTTTGACTACGAAGTTATTTTTGCTATCAGATTTTGTTTATTCTGTAGCTGAGTGCTATCTTTGTGTGTTATATTTTGGTCTATTAAAACAACCAGCAAGTAAGTGCTGTTTTAATTAATCCGTTTGATAAAACTGGGAGATTGATTCATCTCTACCTAAATAAGGCGGAGCCCTGGCAACGTGACACACTGCTTTATTGTTTAAAATTACCTTCAAGCTATGTGTATAAGGTCTTTAGTGACCCCTCTGACGCCCCCTTGCGACCCCCCCAGGGGTCCCAACCTAAGTAGTAAAGTAGTAAGTAAACTCTGCATTAGAGGAAACACCTAGTTCCTCCTGATTGCTGCCTTTCTCAGTTAAACCACAGCAACCTGAACGGATGGCTTTTGTGCCTCCTGGCTCAGCATTTTCCTCATCTGAGTTCATTTCCCTGCCTCGTAGCATCCTTGAAGAAGAAGACGAAGAATGGGCCCTGTGCAAAGAACACTGGTTGCTTTGCTCGGGGTGTGATTTAAAGGGGCGCTTCTCTCTCTCTCAAGACGAAGCAGGTGTGATGAAGCGGCACCCGGGCGGGCAAAGATATGGAGCGTTCCAGGTTTAATTTGGTCATTAACCGAGAGCGATGGGGAGCGGGGGCCTCCGTTTTGTTTGCAGGAATCTCCAGAGTCAGCAGCTTGGCTCTCTTGACAAGGGAAAATAATTAGCCGGGAACTTTAATTAAGAGATAACAGATGAGTGCGAACGGACTTTACTTAATCACCGTGAGGCGCTCGGCAGCTCGGTTTCTATTCTCTCCCGCGGCCAAGTTCTTGGAAGACATGGCACCTGGCTCTGATTTTGCTTTGGTGGAAAGGCGGCCCAGTCATTTGCCATCCTTCTCAATCCCAGCTGAAAGGCAGCATCTTCCTGCAAGGTCTGCCTTCTAAAGAGATGAGCAGAGATACCGAAAATATCGAACTCGGGTTTCTGATGGCATTTAGTTAGTCAAAAAGAGGAGGAGATGGGTCTGAGAGCAAACCAAGCCTGAAGCAAACAAGATGCACGTCAGACATAGAATCATAGAATCCGAGAGTTGGGAGAGACCTTGTGGGCCATCCAGTCCAACCCTATGCCAAGAAGCAGAAAAATTGCATGCTTCCTCTCATCTTCTCTTCTGCAGGCTAAACAGATGTAGTTTTTAAGATGCTCCTCAGAGGGATTATTCATGGTCTCCAGACCTTTAACCATTTTAGTTTCCTGCCTCTGGACTCTTTCTGGCTTGTCAATATCTCTTTTGAATTGTGGTGAGACACAAAATTGGACACGGTATTCTAGATGAGAAGGTTTGACTAAAGCAAAATAGAGAGGCACCATGATTTCTCTTGATCTGGACACAAGACTCCTTTTGATGCAGCCCAAAATCCCATTGTTTTTTTGAGCTGCTGCATCAAACTCTTGGCTCATGTTCAACTTGTTCCCCACAAAGACACCAAGATCTTTCACCGGGACGTGGCACAGCTGGCTGGGAGTCAGCCACATTAAGATCACTACTGACTGAAAGGTCATGAGTTTGAAGCCAGCCCATGTCGGAGCAAGCTTTTGACCAATTTGTGTAGCTTGCTGTCGACCTTTGCAGCCCGAAAGACAGTTGCATCTGTCAACTAGGAAATTTAGGTACCTATGCAGAGAGGCAAATATTGTGGCTCAGCAGGAGCGTCAGGAAGAGCAGGAAGAGGATGATAGGTTTCAGATTCCTGAACATTTTCCTATTGTTGATACATATGATGTTGATGCTGAAGACAAGGAGTTCCAGTTTCCCATGAGAAGGGATGTTGCCTTAGAAGATGTTTCTGATCTTAGTGAAACTTCACAGGTGCAGGTGGAGGAGGCGAGCCAGCCTGTGAGTCCTCTGCCTGCCGATTCCTGGCTCCAGGATAATGAGTTATTCGACCTTGAAGGCTCTGCAGATTTAGATAGGGAGGATTGCTTGCAATTCAGGGTTTGTCGCAGTACAAGGCTTGCAAACAAGAGAGAGGTTAGAGGTCAAAGGAATGCTTTCATGCTGGGAAAGTATATTTAGTGAGTTGATTGAAGGCAACCTTTTGTCAGTGCAACTTCAGTGAATACCCTGATAACTTCTCTGGATTGTCTCGGCTTTTGGGCAATGCTTTTGGTTTCTTGGGACTCTGTCATGCTGCCATAGAATCTTGTTTGATCAATGCTTATGGATTATGCTTCATGGTTTTTGCCTTTCGACTTTGGAAACTCTGCCTTTGCATTTAAAACTCTCTGAACTTTTGCAACTTTACTTTTGTGTTTAAGACTTTACCTTTTCTTTAATAAACTACAAAACCTTCAACCTTGGTGTGTGTGGTGTTCTGAGCAAGGTGAATCTATCCTGAGGTGTGACAGCAAATTTAACAATTTTACGAGGCCATAAAAATCTCCAGCAAGCATGAAAAGAATGGGGAAGTACTTCATCGGTGTCACAAATGGTCGGTGAAGGGATGGCTCCCCCAGTGGCCAGAATACCTTCAAGAAAAGGCTGGAATGTTAAATTGCCCCTGTCTCTGTCTATACATGTTGGGTGCCTATGGCATTGAATGTTTGCCATGTATATGCATATTGTAATCTGCCCTGAGTCCCCTGCGTGGTGAAAAGGGCAGAAGATAAATACTGCAAATAAATAAATAAATAAATTTCTCACGTGGACTGTTGTGGAGCCAGGCATCTCCAATCCTGTAACTAGATTTGTAAAGAATGAATGTCTGTATGCATGTAGAAGAGCAGAAGAAACAGGCCTGGAGAAAACAACATGGAGTTCTCGCAAAGCATTATGTGGGACGGCCTTGGCAGTCGAAGCGAGGACGCAGCAAGGCATAACTGAATGACAATGGACAATAAGATGTGCGGCCGAGCATGTAAGGTGTGCACTATGCATACAGGAGGTACCCCATAAATCATGAGGCCTGGAGTCCGAATGTCCCGAACTTTGGAGAGAACAAAGATTTGGGAGGACTTGAAAGAGAACGGGACAACTTGACTGTTGAGATGAAGAAAAATGGATTTTGGCCTATAAATGTAGGGGACCCCTGACAATCTGCACGCCTCCTGATCCGCGGCAACGGGAGCGTCCATACCTCTTCGGAAAAGACTGATCACCTTCGCCGGAAGAGGCCTGTGTGTGTGTGAGTATGAATGAATGTGTGCGCAAGAGAGCTCTCCTTGATGTGATTCTGATATGATTCTGTGATGATTGTATTTCAATAAATGTTACATGAATAGTGGCAAAACCAAATTTGGTCTCCAAAGTGTCTCATTGCTCTAAACTACCTTACTATTCCTTATACACTCTGCACAAAGAACAGGAACCTCTTTGGGTTCATAACAGATTGAGAAATGAAGGAGAGCAAAACAAATCTGAATTCTCTCAAGAAGCCACCATGACTAAACCGAGGCCACTATCATGAGACAATGTGCCTTACTGAGAAAGACACTAATGCTGTGTCAAATGGCAAGCAGCAGAAAAATAAGACTATTGATTAATTGATTCAATCAATCAAGGAAGCAATGGTTGAGTTTGCTGGACTTGTGCAGGACAGGAGATGAGTGTCCCTCATCCATAGGGTCATTGTAAGCCAAAGCTGATCTGACTGCAAGCAAGAACAGCACATTCTGTGAAGCTGAGGATGAGCAGTAAAAGTAGAGAGGGAGGCAAACCGCCATCCCAATGTGACGGCTTCAGCAAAGGACCCTCACCCTGGAGAGCAGGGTTCGAATTCCCGTTTGGCCAAAGTGGACCCCCCTCCAAGCAGATCTGGCCAAGGAAACCTCATGCAAATCCAAAACAACCGGGAGGCAGACATAGCATGGAATGAGAACCGGGCTCCGAGCGCAACCCAAGCCTGCCCCAGCGACCAGATGTTTTCAGCGGAGGCAGCAGAGGCCAGCTGTTCCTCGCATCAGCTCCAGCCCACCACTGAACCATACTAAAGTTTTAATGTAGGCAAGCCCTCAGTGGGACAATCCATTGGAAGAAATCAGTTAAGGAGGAAATATTGCAGAAAATTCCAGCGTGGTGCCTTTGACGCCGGCCAGAAGAGGAAAGAATATACGATTCCCATGAAGGAGGAGGAAAAGCCGAGCCCAGGCAAGGCTTCCCTTCGTGGGAGCAGATCTGGAAAGCATCTGGCGGAGGGAGGGATGGCCCTGCAGGTAGAAGGAAGACAACCACGTCTAGCCTCGTATACTGGGAATGGGTGCAGTTCGATGCCCCTTGAATGGCCACGGCTCCATGCCATGGAAGTMGTAGTTTACAAGGTCTTGAATCTTTTTGGCCAAAGCAGGATAGAGCTGGTGCCTCAGCAAACTGCAAAATCCCAGGACTCTATCGCAGTTAAAGTGGTGTCAAACTGCATCAATTCTACAGTGTAGATGCACCCTAAGTGTTTAACTCCTTGCATAAAATCTATAAATCACAAGTTTAGAGTTCTCARGGGAAATGTAGGCTAAAATCTGTTGCTTTGTTGTGATCAAAGTAGTTTTTTTTTTGTGGTCAGYAGCGACTTGAGAAACTGCAAATCGCCAAACTGCAAAATCCCAGGACTCTATCGCAGTTAAAGTGGTGTCAAACTGCATCAATTCTACAGTGTAGATGCACRCTAAGTGTAGATTCTACACTGTAGATGCACTCCTTGCATAAAATCTATAAATCACAAGTTTAGAGTTCTCACGGGAAATGTAGGCTAAAATCTTTTGGTCAGGAGCAACTTGAGAAACTGCAAATCGCCAAACTGCAAAATCCCAGGACTCTATTGCAGTTAAAGTGGTGTCAAACTGCATTAATTCTACAGTATAGATGCACCATAAGTGTTTAACTCCTTGCATAAAATCTATAAGTAACAAGTTTAGAGTTCTCACGGGAAATGTAGGCTAAAATCTGTTGTTTCGTTGTGGTCTAAGTAAATATAAATTTTTTTGGTCAGGAGCAACTTGAGAAACTGTAAATCGCTTCTGGTGTGAGAGAATGAGCTGTCTGCAAGGATGTTGCCCAGAGGATTCACAGATGTTTTACCATCCTGTGGGAGGCTTCTCTCATGTGCGTGCATGAGAAGCTGGAGCTGATAGACAGGAGCTCACCCTGCTCCCTGGATTAAAACCGCTGACTTTTAGGTCAGCAGTTCTGCAGGCACAAGGGTTGAACCCATTGCACCACCAGTGGCTCCTGTGAAAGTAGATCAATTCCATCAACTCTTAAATGATAAGTCAACGTGTAAATTCCATTGATTCATTGGCATTAGTCTATTTGGGACTAATTATAGGATTTCTGCCATGGTTTTCAACATTTTGAAATGAAGGTTTCCCTGTAATGATATCAAAAATTAAATCTTGAAAAAACTGAAATATTTAATGAGCAGGAGAGCTAATTGATAATGCTTCTTTTCTCTCTTAAAGTGCAACACCATGCTGTGCAATCCAAGGAATTTCAAACACAGTTGGATTTTCAATGATGATGATGATGATGTGCAGATGCAACCCAAATGGCAACATTAATAACCTGCTTCAAATTTAGGCTCAGATGTAGACTTTTTGGAAAAAGTTATTTTCAGCCTGCAAAATGGGTATAGGAAGCACAAGCAAACATTGCAGGGCTGCTCTTGGAATCCTTGCAAGATCATTTATCCAGATTAATTTGAATCAGTGTTTGGGAGAACTGATTTCCAAGTAACTTTTGGGGATAAATCATTTGGTGTTAGTCGTGGCACTATTTCAGTAACCTTGCTCTGACTTGCTCTGTTACATCCCACATGTGGCTTCAGGTGTATCTGCACTGCATAATGAACAATATGGTGGCAACAGTTAGACAGCAATAGCTCCCAAAGTGACCCATTTAAGGTGGAATCAGGAGTCAAACAGGAATGTGTTATTGCCCCAACTTTATTCTCCATCTTCATCGCTATGATACTTCACCTTTGTTGATGGGAAGCTTCCCACCAGAGTGGAAATCATCTCTCGGACAGATAGCAAACTATTTAACCTCAGCAGACTGAAAGCCAAAACCAAGGTCACAACAACATATGTTATAGATCTCCAATATGCTGATGACAATGTTATCTGTGCGCATTCAGAAGAAGACCTACAAATCACTCTAAACACCTTCGCAGAAGCATACAAGAAGCTTGGCTTGTCATTGAACATCGAGAAAACCAAAGTGCTGTTCCAGCAGTCACCAGCCAACCCCTCTCCAATGCCAGAAATACAGCTTAATGGTGGAACATTAGAAAATGTTGACCATTTCCACTCACTTGGCAGCCACCTCTCCACCAAATACAACAACAACACCAAAATACAACACCACCTGAGCTCTGCAAGTGCAGCATTCTTCTGAATGAAGCAGAGAGTGTTTGAGGACCGGGACATCCGTAGGGAGACAAAGGTGCTTGTTTATAAAGCTATTCCCCTCCCAACCCTGCTATATGCCTGCGAAATGTGGACTGTCTACAGACGTCACATGCAACTCCTGGAACGATTCCATCAACATTGCCTCCGAACAATCCTGCAATTTTCCTGGGAAGACAGAAGGACAAACGTCAGCATGCTGGAAGAAGCAAAGGCCACCAGCATTGAAGCGATGGTCCTCCACCATCAACTCCACTGGACTGGCCACGTTGTCCGGATGCCCGACCACCATCTCCCAAAGCAGTTGCTCTACTCTGAACTCAAGAATGGAAAACGGAATGTTGATGGGCAGGAAAAGAGTTTGAAAGATGGGCTCAAAGCCAACCTTAAAAACTGTGGCATAGACACAGAGAGTTGGGAAGCCCTGGCCCTTGAGCGCTCCAAACAAACAAAACAAACAAACAAACAAACAGAGAAAATACAAAATGTGTGAGTTTGGTAGTTGATTAAATGTCCTTTGACCAGTATCTGGCCACTTGGAGTGCTTCTGGTCAGATGTCAGATGTGACTAGTAGTGCTGTAGAATTTGAAGAGGCACGAATGGAGGGCGAAAGAGAGAAACATGCCAAGAGGAAGGTGCATCAACCCAACCCTGACTGGGACCCCCTTCCATCTGGAAACCAATGCCCTCACTGCGGGAGAAGATAGATCAAGAATAGGGCTCTACAGTTACCAACGGACCCACCACCAGGATACTGGTCTTGGAAGACAATCCTACTCGGACAATGAAGGATTGCCTAAGTAAGTACACTGCATAATGAACACAGTTTAACATCGCTCTAATTGCCATGGCTCAACTTGATAGAGTCATGGGATGAATAGTTTGGCAAGGTGTTAGCACTCTCTGGCAGAGAAGCAAAAAAACTTGTAAAACTACAACTCTCATGACTCCATAGCATTGAGCCACAGAGGTTCAAGTGGTGGCAAACCTCAATCCTTCTGCAGTGTAGATGCACCCTTCTTCCAACCTAACAAGGAAAACCAAAGTTACTTTACTAGTGTACTTAGTAACCACTTCCAAACACAGGTTGTGCATCCCTCATCCTGAAATCCAAAATGCTCCAAAATCCACAATTGTTCGCACAGGTGATTGTGAGAGTGACAGATTTGCTTTAAACAAATTTTTATCTCATGCACATAATTATTCAAAGTATTGTGCATAAATTATCCTATACATATGCATATTCATATGAGGTATATCTGAAACACCAGTGAATTTCGCGCTTAGGTTTGGGTCCCACTTCCAAGAGATCTCATTATGTTCATGCAAATATTCCCAAACTGGAATAAATGTGAAATACAGAACTCCTCTAGTTCCAAGCGTGTCAGATAAGGGAGACTCAACTTGAGCTTCCAAAAGTTACTTTTAAAAGGGTATTTTATTGGTACGATTTTCTCTTGTTTTGTGCGCAGAAGCAGCAGATGGGGTGAGTGGCAGTGGCTCTGCTCTGTGTTTTAGTCTGAACTTTAATAGTGCTGTCTAAAGGAATTTATTTATTTATTTATTTATTGTGTCAGGAGCAACCAGACAGTTGTATTACATTTTAAACAAAACAAAACGAACAGACAGACAAAACACAGAATTTGCAAGCTTGGTAGTTGATTAAATGTTCTTTGACCAGTATCTGGCCCCTTGGAGTGCCTCTGGTGTTGCCGCAAGAAGGTCCTCCATTGTGCATGTGGCAGGGCTCAGGTGCATTGCAGCAGGTGGTCAGTGGTTTGCTCTTCTCCACACTCACATGTCGTGGATTCCACTTTGTGGCCCCATTTCTTGAGGTTGGCTCTGCATCTTGTGGTGCCAGAGCTCAGTCTGTTCAGCGCCTTCCAAGTCGCCCAGTTTTCTGTGTGCCCAGGGAGGAGTCTCTCATATGGTATCAGCCATGGATTGAGGTTCTGGGTTTGAGCCTGCCACTTTTGGACTCTCGCTTGCTGGGATGTTCCAACAAGTGTCTCTGTAGATCTTAGAAAACTATTTCTTGATTTAAGTCGTTGGCGTGCTGGCTGATACCCAAACAGAGGGATGAGCTGGAGATGTCTCTGCCTTGGTCCTTTCACTATTGGCTGCTACTTCCCGGCGGATGTCAGGTGGTGCAATACTGGCTAGACAGTGTAATTTCTCCAGTGGTGTAGGGCGCAGACACCCTGTGATAATGCGGCATGTCTCATTAAGAGCCACATCCACTGTTTTAGCGTGGTGAGATGTGTTCCACACTGGGCATGCATACTCAGCAGCAGAGTAGCATAGCGCAAGGGCAGATGTCTTCACTATGTCTGGTTGTGATCCCCAGGTTGTGCCAGTCAGCTTTTGTATGATATTGTTTCTAGCACCCACTTTTTGCTTGATGTTCAGGCAGTGCTTCTTGTAGGTCAGAGCACGGTCCAGAGTGACTCCCAGGTATTTGGGTGTGCTGCAATGCTCCAGTGGGAGTCCTTCCCAGGTGATCCTCAGAGCTCGGGATGCTTGTCTGTTCTTAAGGTGAAAAGCACATGTCTGTGTTTTAGATGGGTTAGGGATCAGCTGGTTTTCCCTGTAATAGGCAGTAAGAGCACCTAGAGCTTCGGAGAGCTTCTGTTCAACCATCTCAAAGCTCCCTGCTTGAGCAGTAATGGCACGATCATCAGCATAGATGAATCTCTCTGTCCCTTCTGGCAGTGGCTGATCATTTGTGTAGATGTTGAACATGGATGGAGCAAGCACGCTCCCCTGAGGCAGGCCTTCTTCTGTTTCCGCCATCTGCTTCTCTGGCCCTGGAACTCAACAAAAAAGCTCCTGTTTTGTAGCAGGTTTCCTATGAGGCGGGTGAGGTGGTAGTCCTTTGTGATATTATACATTTTTCTCAGGAGGAGGCGGTTGTTTACAGTTTAAAGGAATGAAACCTAGCCATTACATTGCATCTTGGAGAGCCCTTCATAGAATCATAGAATCAAAGAGTTGGAAGAGACCTCATGGGCCATCCAGTCCAACCCCATTCTGCCAAGAAGCAGGAATATTGCATTCAAATCACCCCTGACAGATGGCCATCCAGCCTCTGTTTAAAAGCTTCCAAAGAAGGAGCCTCCACCACACTCGGGGCAGAGAGTTCCACTGCTGAACGGCTCTCACAGTCAGGAAGTTCAGACAAAAATATGTAATAATTTCAGCATCGACCTGATATGGGGCTCCTTTCCTTATGAATTTTTCAGAGCTTCCCTCCATGCAAATAGTAATAGAAAGTAAAAGCAAAGTCATGCAAAAGTAGCACAACTTTGGTCCTGCAGAACAGCAATGGCTGACTTTTCAGGCACAAAGAATATACAGATAATATTCCACACTTTGATTTATACATCTTGAAATGCATTCATTATAATACGAAGCCTGAGATAATAAATTCAGTTCTGATTTGTGGAACCCAAGGTGAGGTTCTCGAGGTGCAAGAAGGGTTGAATTCACGTCAGGAGTCCATTTCAGAGATGTTCCTGGCGCCGGGTGGGCCGTTCGCTCTCACTGGCCGAGCCGCAGGCAAGTGTTTTGCACCAGAAACTCTGCTCTCTTTCAAGTGCTGCAGCACACACTGTTCTCAAAGGGAAGCCTCCCAGGTAAAATAACCTCATTTTGATGAAATGCAACAGCTTGCGGTCCCTCTTCCCCCTTCGGCATGTTCCCACTTGTGTATCAGGTTCGCCTGGCACTCCGTTGGTGTTTTAAGGACATGGATACCCTAAAGGCAGCGTATCTTGCCTGATCTTAGAAACAGCCTCGTTCGTACTTGGATGGGAGAACGCCATGAATACGAGGTTATCTTTCAAAGGAAGGAACTGGCAGAAGCACCTCCTGCCTTAAAAAACCCTCTAAAACAGTGGTTCTCAACCTTTCTAATGCTGCGACCCCTTCATACACTTCCTCGTGTTGTGGTGACCACTAACCATCAAATTATTTTCATTGATACGTCACAACCATACTTTTGCTACTATTCGTAATGTAAATATCTGATATGCAGGATGTATTTTCATTCACTGTACCAAATTTGGCACAAATACCTGATATGCCCAAGTTTGAATACTGCTGGGGTTAGGGTTGGGGTTGATTTTGTCATTTGGGACTTGTAGTTGCTGGGATTTATAGTTCACCTACAATCAAAGAGCATTCCGAACTCCAACAACGATGGAAATCAAACTAAGGAGGAGGGAGCAAGCTTCCTTTCCGCTTCCCTGGAGACTAGGGTGCGAAACAATGGCTTGAAACTACAAGAGAGGAGATTCCATCTGAACATGAGGAAGAACTTACTGACTGTGAGAGCCATTCAGCAGTGGAACTCTCTGCCCCGGAGTGTGGTGGAGGCTCCTTCTTTGGAAGTTTTTAAACAGAGGCTGGATGGCCATCTGTCAGGGGTGCTTTGAATGCAATATTCCTGCTTCTTGGCAGAATGGGGTTGGACTGGATGGCCCAGGAGGTCTCTTCCAACTCTTTGATTCTATGATTCTATAATCTTGGCACACAGAACTCCCATGAACAACAGAAAATACTGGAAGGTATTGTCGAAGGCTTTCATGGCTGGAATCACTCAGTTCTTGTGGGTTTTTTCGGGCTATATGGCCATGTTCTAGAGGCATTCTCTCCTGACGTTTCACCTGCATCTATGGCAAGCATCCTCAGAGGTAGTGAGGTCCTCACAACCTCTGAGGATGCTTGCCATTGATGCAGACAAAACGTCAGAAGAGAATGCCTCTAGAACATGGCCATATAGCTTGAAAAAACCTACAACAACCCACTGTTCCTGATTGTTTCCTGTTTGGAGTTCCCCTGTGTTTGAGTGTTGTTTTACTGTTATAACTTTAGAGTTTTTTTTTAATACTGGTAGCCAGATTTTGTTCATTTTCATGGTTTCTTCCTTTCTGTTGAAATTGTCCACATGCTTCTTGTGGATTTCAATGGTTTCTCTGTGTAGTCTGACATGGTGGTTGTGAGAGTGGTCCAGCATTTCTGTGTTCTCAAATAATCTCCTGTGTCCAGGTTGGTTCATCAGGTGCTCTGCTATGGCTGACTTCTCAAGGTTAAAGTAGGCAGCACTCCCCTAGGCAGTAACAAGCCACACCTAAAAGCTACCAGGCCATCAAATGCTAATCAAATTGGTCAATTGAAACATTCACACCTACCTCCAACAGACATTAGTTCTTTCTCCCACCCTGGACCTTCCACAGATATATAAACCCCATTTTCCTAGTTCCAATTCTTTGATTATAGGTGAACTATAAATCCCAGCAACTACAACTTTCAAATGCCAAGGTCTATTTTCCCCAAACTCCACCAGTGTTCACATTTGGGCATATTGAGTATTCGTGCCAGGTTTGGTCCAGATCCATCATTGTTTGAGTCCACAGTACTCTCTGGATGTAGGTGAACTACAAATCCAAGACTCAAGGTCTTGAGTCTACCAAACCCTTCCAGTATTTTCTGTTAAAAAAAAAATTGGGGGTCACCACACTATGAGGAACTGTATGAAGGGGTTGTGACATTGGGAAGGGTGAGAACCACTGCCTTAAGGTCTTCCAGTGTGGCAGAAAGATCAAACCTTTGGCTGCCCAAACATTTTGGAATCTCTCTCAGAAGCTCCACCCAGCATGGTCCAGGTTAAAAGGGCTAGGTAAAGAACCAAATCACTAAGCCGAAAGGGACCACAAAGGACATCTAGTCCAATTCCATTCCGCCATGCAGGATACACAACAAAAGGGCTCTTGAAGGATGCCTGCTCAGCTTCTACTGAAAGTTGGCATAAGAAGGAGAGTCCACCATCTTTCCAAGGCAACCCATTCCATGGTTGAAGAGACAGAGCATCAAGAACTTCTCCCAAAAGTTTTGGTGGACTCTCTTGCCTTGTGATTTGAACTCAATGAGTCAATGTCTTCGATACATCTTCTACATGACAACCAATATTTAAAGATGGGCATCATGGCACTTCTCCATCTTCTCTTATTTAAGCTAAACACCTCTAAACACCTCACAGGTCATAGTGGACCATCTCAACTGCCTTCTGTTGGGTTTGTTGGGAGTGAAGATGCCAATAACCTCCCCTTCTCTGCATTGAAATGTGTGGCATTGCATCTTGCCTTTGCACGGCCCTCCTTGCGCTCATGCCAAATGAGTCACCGCATTAGTCATTGCAGCCCTAACCTTTCAGCTCTTGTAACTGCCAGCTTTTATCAGCTGCCTTGGCATCTTGAATAATGCTAGGGCATTGTATTTGTTACTATTGAAGCCCTTAGGTAAGTGTGCATCCATTGCTGATGTTTTCCTAAACGCAAAGCTCTGCCTTTAGCTTTGACCATTGCAATCATTTTGTTGTGGGGAGCTTTTGATGAACCAGGAGACAGAAATAGTTCCCCAACTGACCCTTGACTTGGAGGGTCAAAGACATCTCACCTGGGACAATTTCCTTGTTATCAGATTCTTAAGTTTACTGCTATGTGGGTTAAAGCACTGAGCTGCTGAGCTTGTTGATCGAAAGGTCGCAGGTTCGATTCCGGGGAGCGGTGTGAGCGTCCGCTGTCAGCCCTAGCTTCTGCCAACCTAGCAGTTCGAAAACATGCAAATGTGAGTAGATCAATAGGTACCGCTCTAGCGGGAAGGTAACGGCGCTCCATGCAGTCATGCCGGCCACATGACCTTGGAGGTGTCAACGCCGGCTCTTCGGCTTAGGAATGGAGATGAGCACCACACCCCAGAGTCAGACATGACTGGACTTAATGTCAGGGGACTACCTTTACCTACCTGGGTGTCTGGCCAGCTCACCTCTCTTGGTGTGCATCTTCATTGTGGAATGAATGCAGTTTGACACAACTGCCATATCTCAAAGCTTGGAAACCTGGGATTTGTACCTTTCTAAAGTACCAGAGCCTTTTGGCAGAAAAGGCTGAAGACCACGGAGAACTGCAGCTCCCAGGATTCCAAAGCACTGAGAGATGGCAGTTAAAGTGGTGTCAAACTGCATTAATTCCACAGTGTAGTTGCACCCTTGGATACATCCCCACTTTCTCTTGGACCTTCTAAGCAGGTGTCATGATATGACCAGAAAATGCGAAATGTGGCCTGTGGCTCCCCGCTTCCTATTGTTGACTCACTGGAATTGATACAATAACAACAACAACAACAACAACAACAACAACCATTTATTACCCACCTCTCCTTGTATCACCAGTTATTCTATCTTACACATTTGATGGTTCCTTCACAGAAGAAACTGGACACAGAATCACAGAATCATAGACTAATGGAATAGGAGCCTGTCATGCAAGAATAACACAATCCAAGCCCTCCTGACAATTGGCCATTCAGTCTCCACTCCAAGGCAACTCCACTGGGTTCCCAGGCAGTATTTTCCATTGTCTATTAGGAATTTAATTTTTCAGTTCTTGTGGGTTTTTTCGGGCTATATGGCCATGTTCTAGAGGCATTTCTCCTGATGTTTCGCCTGC
>NW_026845477.1:4962744-4974531 GCF_025583915.1 Anolis sagrei ordinatus | reverse complement strand
CAACAATGTGATGTGGCGGCAAAAAAAGCCAATGGGATTTTGGCCTGCATCAATAGGAGCATAGTGTCTAGATCTAGGGAAGTCATGCTACCCTCTATTCTGCTTTGGTTAGACCACACATGGAATATTGTGTCCAATTCTGGGCACCACAATTCAAGAGAGATATTGACAAGCGGGAATGTGTCCAGAGGAGAGCGACTAAAATGATAAAAGGTCTGGAGAACAAGCCCTATGAGGAGCGGCTTAAGGAGCTGGGCATGTTTAGCCTGAAGAAGAGAAGGCTGAGAGGGGATATGATAGCCATGTATAAATATGTGAGAGGAAGCCACAGGGAGGAGGGAGCAAGCTTGTTTTCTGCTTCCCTGGAGACTAGGACGCAATGGAACAATGGCTTCCAACTACAAGAGAGGAGATTCCATCTGAACATGAGGAAGAACTTCCTGACTGTGAGAGCCGTTCAGCAGTGGAACTCTCTGCCCCGGAGTGTGGTGGAGGCTCCTTCTTTGGAAGCTTTTAAACAGAGGCTGGATGGCCATCTGTCAGGGTGCTTTGAATGCAATTTTCCTGCTTCTTGGCAGAATGGGGTTGGACTGGATGGCCGGTGGTCTCTTCCAACTCTTTGATTCTATGATTCTATATGTGCATCAATGCGCAATGCCCATGGAGTTCTGCTGGAGGGTGAAGTTCAGCAAAGAGGTGAAGTGATATAGTTGCCACATACAGGAACTTTGAAACTGGAACCCTATTTGTGATATACGCAGGCACAAGTAGCACTGTGTACGAGAGCAAGTTGTGTCCAGTGGTTGCCCCAAAGCCCAGAGCAACAAAGGCAAGGTATGGTTGGTTGCCTAGTGATGCCAACCCAGTTCTGGAGCCACTGCATATGTGAGCCATCCCCTGGGCCAGTTTAGGGCCGTGCAGTGTGGACACCTGGTAGCCTTTTGCATTGGCTTGGAGGTTGGCTATGTGTAATGCTGCAATGCAGAATCATCATTGGTGGCATATATAGACAGCCCTAAGGGAAAGAAGGCCAGTCCTCCCCTCCCAAGTGCTAATGAAGTCTATGGGGATGCAACCCACTCCTTTTGTTTAATAGTTCTTGGGTGTCTCATCCTCTTAAGCAGGGAGCTGGGGACGTGCTGCCTTGCCTCCTGTCTGTTTAGCTATTCGGCTGGAAGAGGCGTGGGCATGTTCCGTGAAAGTTAATTCCACATTTACGGGGGAGTCTCCTGACGGGAAGGGACAACTGGGAGGCCAGGCAAATATGTTGTTGTCACAAGAGATAATAAGCGGTTCACAAGCCAGTCCCCTCTGCTTCGAGTGGCACCGAGGGAGCAATTACGAGGACAAGGGATCGGATGATTTCTCTGCAAATCTACACGAGGGAGGAAAGGAGAAGCCATAGAATCCTAGAATCAAAGAGTTGGAAGAGACCTCCTGGGCCATCCAGTCCAACCCCATTCTGCCAAGAAGCAGGAATATTGCATTCAAATCACCCCTGACAGATGGCCATCCAGCCTCTGTTTAAAAGCTTCCAAGGAAGGAGCCTCCACCACACTCCGGGGCAGAGAGTTCCACTGCTGAACAGCTCTCACAGTCAGGAAGTTCTGTAAGGCTGTAAGAGCAGTGGTGCAGGATCCCAATATTCTACAATGGGAGCAGATCCCCAAAGATTCCCTCTCAGCAGCCTTCGATACCATGGACCATGGTCTCTTTCTGGAGCGCCTAATTTGGGGGTGGTGGTGGGGTTGGGAAGCAGAGGGTCTGTGCTGCAGTGGTTCCGGTCATCCCTTGCAGGCAGGTTCCAGATGGTGCCACATGGGGAGAGCAGATCCTCCAGAAAGGAGATGCTACGTGATGTCCCACAAGGTGCCATTCTCTTCCCAATGCTCTTTAATATTTACATGAAGCCACTGGGAGAGATAATAGAAACATAGAATCATAGAGTTGGAAGAGACCTCATGGGCCATCCAATCCAACCCCATTCTGCCAAGAAGCAGGAAAATTGCATTCAAAGCACCCCCGACAGATGGCCATCCAGCCTCTGCTTAAAAGCCTCCAAAGAAGGAGCCTCCACCACACTCCAGGGCAGAGAGTTCCACTGCTGAACAGCTCTCACAGTCAGGAAGTTCTTCCTCATGTTCAGATGGAATCTCCTTTCCTGCAGTTTGAAGCCACCTTACTGGGATCTGCACGTGTTGTTCACCGATACATCACACAATCCTAGACACTTGGGAAGTGTCCAACGTGTGCTCCAATACAATAGCCAGCAGAGTGATCTTGTTTGCTGTGGAGTCATCTTGTTGTGTTTCAAATAAAAATAATCTAGTACAGCCCACTTCTGCCAAGCAGGAAGACACAGCCCAAGCCCTCCAGACACATGGCCATGCAGTCAGTCTCTGTTAAAGACCTCCAAAGACAGGGACTCCACCATTCTCCTTGGCAATATCAGGTTCCATACTTGAACAGTATAAGAGTACAATCGCGATGTTTTTCCTAATGTTGAGATAGAAACAAAGTTTGGGGACACTGAATCATAACAAAGCAATAGTATGGAATCCTGGGATTTGTATGCAAACTACAAATCTTTGCCATCTTTGGCAGAGTAGGTTTGCAAAACAACAACTCTGAGGATCTCATAGCTTTGAGACATAGCAGTTGAATTAGTGTCAAACTGCATTAATTCTCCAGTGTGGAGCCACCCTTGCTTTTCATATGTGAAATTAAGAAATAACTTTAAACCTCAGAGAGACATTTCAGAACACACACTTTATGAATAATAATGATGATGATGATAATAATAATAATAATAATAATAATAATAATAAGGATATAGTAGAATTCTGCAAACTCCAGAACTACCTGCAAAATTCCAGGACTAACACTTCACAAACGTATCAAAGCATCGTATATGTACCTGGAAGACCTTGATTGCACCTTTGCTGCCTCGATTCCTGTGCAAAACATGGAAGATTCATACTAAGTAAAAACCCATGCTCAGTTCTGGCGCATGTGTGTTGAAACCATAAAAGCACAGCGGGCTTCATCAGAGAAAATGCTGCTTTTGAATGTAATGTATTTGAAGGGATTTTAAGTAAACAGCTTCTCCACAGGTTTGCAAAGAAATCAAGACATTACGCACCGTTCCAACCCATTATGGCAGAGTGACGTGCCTAAAGCGCATTTAATTCGTAGTCACTGTTATTTAATTTACACAATTACCTTACCAGGTGGAAATACGGCATTTGAAACTGATTTGCATTTTTTGGAACTTTCGTGACGCATGTTGTCATTGCAACGTAGTTATTATTTCTATTTCCTAGCAACCCTTTTGTGCATTTCCTGGCAAGATGTGTTCAGTGGGGGGGGGGGGGGTTCCCTTTGAGGCTGAGAGAGAGTGACCTGCTTTAGGACAAGCGGAAAGCTTTCAGGGCCAAGTGAGGATTTACCTCCAGGGTAAGAACCATTATCCTGACACTTTTGCTGGGAAAATACAACAGGAAAAAAGTGAGAGGAAGAATACTTGGAAATATTTGGGAAATGCCTGGCTTGTGTCTCAAGAAACACTCAGGAAAATAATCCTGGGCTGATGAGAAATACATTTTACTAGTGTATACACCTCGTCTTGCCTGGATTTGTATTTGCTTTGTGGCTCTTTCTTTCCTTCCTCCATTTCTCTCAAACTCTTTATCTCTTCTTTCTTTCTCTTAGTCTTCCCTTGCTTCTCTCATACACCTTCCCTTCCTTCCATCCATCCATCCGTCCATCCCTCCTTTAGTCTTTCTTTCCTTCTTTCCTTCCTTCCTTTCTCTTTTCTTCTTTTCCTTTCTTTCCTTCATCTCTTCTTCCTTCTTTTCCCTTCTTTTTTTCTTCCCTCTACTCACACCTTTTTCCTTCCCTTTTCTTCCTCCCTCTTCCCTCCTCCCTCCTTTTCCTTCCTTCCCCTCTCTTCCTTTCTTTTGTTCTCACCCCTCATACTTTCCCCACTTTCCTTTCCCCTCCTTTTTCTTTCTTCCACCTCCTTTCTTTTCCTTTCTTTTCTTTTCCTTTCCTTTCCTTTCCATTCCTTCTGTCTTCCCTCCCTTCCTTCTTCTCCCTTTCCCTCATAAACTTGCCATCTAGCGATCTACTTATTTCCCAGTCACGTAACAAAGGGCCACTTCACCTAGCAGCAGCCTTATCTGCTTTGTTCCTTTTCTTTCCCTCAGCTCTGGACCTGAAAGAGGTGGATTTTTTAAAAGTTCAAATCTTTTAATTATTTTAAGTTGAGTAATGAAGGGCTTTTGAACTGTGGTGTTGGAGGAAAGTTCTGAGAGTGCTTTGGACCACGAGAAGTTCCAACCAGTCCATACTTCAGGAAATGAAGCCAGACTGGTCATTGGAGGGAGGACATAAGAGACAAAGTTGAAGTACTTTGGCCACATCATGAGAAGAAAGGAAAGCTTAGACAAGACAATTCTGGGGAAAGTGAAAGGAAAAAAGGAAGAGGGGCCGACCAAGGGCAAGTTGGATGGATGGTATCCTTGAAGTTACTGGATTGAGTCTGAAGCAGCTGGGGGTAGTGACGGCTGACAGGGAGCTCTGGCGTGGGCTGGTCCATGAGGTCATGAAGAGTTGGAAACAACTGAACAAATGAACAACAAAACAACAATGAAGGGCTTGTGTGCCAAGTTTGGTCCAGATCCATCAAGCCATGGAGGGGCCTTTGTGGTACAAACCAGCCAACCAACCAGCATATATACACACTTTGATTTATATATTATATATTGGGAAAGGAGTATGGCAGAGCTGTATCCTCTCACCCGACCTATTCAACTTTCATGCAGAACACATCATGTGGTGTGTGGGGCTTGACAAATCCAAGGCTGGAGTAAAAATCGCTGGAAGAAACATTTACAACCTGAGATATGCAGATGATACCACTTGGATGACTGAAAGCGAGGAGGAGCTGAGGAACCTTCTAACCAAGAAGAAAGTGCAAAAACTGGGAGGCAGTTAAACATCACAAAAACCAAGATAATGGCAACTGAACAGACTGATAACTGGTAAATTAGAGGGAGAAAATGTGGAGGCAGGGACAGACTTTGTATTTCTAGGTACAAAGATGACTGCAGACGCAGAGTGCAGCCAGGAAATCAAACGATGTTTCCTTCTTAGGAGGAGAGCTAAGACCAATCTTGATAAAATAGTGAAGAGCAGAGACATCACACTGGCAACGAAGATCCGCCTAGTCAAAGCCATGGTATTCCCTGTAGTCACCTACGGATGTGAGAGCTGGACCGTCGGGAAGGCTGAGCGAAGGAAGAGAGATGCTTTTGAGCTGTGGTGTTGGAGGAAAGTTCTGAGAGTGCCTTGGACTGTGAGAAGATCCAACCTGGCCATCCTCCAGGAAAGAAAGCCCGGCTGCTCATTGGAGGGAAGGAGATGAGAGGCAGAGATGAAGTCCTTTGGCCATGTAATGAGAAGACAGGAAAGCTTGGAGAAGACAATGATGCTGGGGAAAATGGAAGGAAAAAGGAAGAGGGGCCGACAAAGGGCAAGATGGGTGGGTGATATCCTTGAAGTGACTGACTTGACTCTGAAGGAGCCCCTGGGGGTGGCCACGGCCGACAGGGAGCTCTGGCCTGGCCTGGTTCAGGAGGTCATGAAGAGTCAGAAGGGACTGAATGAAAAAACAACGAAATTATATTATATATTATTTATTTATTTATTTATTTATTTTGGACATTTGTATCCCGTCTTATCTTGAGCTCCGCAGAGGGACTCAGGGCAGGTAACAACTGGCACACCCTTGTGCCCACAACCAAAAGCATAAATATACAATTTAAATAAAAACAATATAAAAACAGTCAAGCAGTAGCTGATACTATTATATGTTATATATCAGGGGTCCTCAAACTAAGGCCCAGGGGCCGAATACGTCCCTCCAAGGTCATTTACCCGGCCCTCGCTCTGAAAGCAACTTGAAAGCACACAACAACAACAACAATCCTATCTCATCAGCCAAAAGCAGGCCCACACTGCCCATTGAAATACTAATAAATTTATATTTGTTAAAATTGTTCTTCATTTTAATTATTGTATTGTTTTTAAGTGTTTTTGCACTACAAATAAGATATGTGCAGTGTGCATAGGAATTAATTCATTTTTTTTGAAATTATAATCCGGACCTCCAACAATTTGAAGGACTGTGACCTCATCCTCTGTTTAAAAAGTTTGAGGACCCCTGCTATATATATATATTCGTCTCAGGTTTGGCGGGGACGAGAGACAGGGCCTTCTCAGCGGTGGCCCCCCGGCTATGGAACGCCCTCCCTAGAGAGATTAGATCTGCTCCCTCCCTCCTCACGTTTCGGAAGCAAGTCAAAACATGGCTGTTTGAGCAAACGTTCTCAAACACAGAGTAACGGATGTGGATGAATGATATAGGAATGGACGATTGACGATGGAACTGGACAGTGCTTGACAATAAGGAGACGCTAATGATGTTGTTTTTATTGTTGTTGTGGTTTATGTCATTGTAATGTTTTAAATTGTTCTATGATACTGTGTATACTGTTTTGTTGGAAACCGCCTTGAGTCGCCGATAGGCTGAGAAAGGCGGTATACAAATACAGTAAATAAATAAAGAAATAAATATACATATAGTATGTGTGTGTGTGTGTGTGTGTGTGTGTGTATATATATATATATATATATATATATATAGAGAGAGAGAGAGAGAGAGAGAGACAGAGAGATAGTATCTATATCTATAAAAATGCTCACTGCATAATGAGTACCTTAAAAACAAAAGAACTAATGAACGAAATCACACCAAATTCGGCAACAAAACGTCTCACAACACAAGGAGTGACCATCACTCAAAAAATGATGATTTTGCCATTTGGGAGTTGTAGTTGCTGGGATTAATAGTTCACCTATAATCAAAGAGCATTTTGGACTCCACCAACGATGGAATTGAACCAAACTTGGCACAAAGAACTCCTATGACCAAGAGAAAATACTGGAAGGATTTGGTGGGCATTTACCTTGAGTTTGGGAGTTGTAGTTCACCTATATCCAGAGATCACTGTGGACTCAAACAATGATGGATTCGGACCAAACTTGGCACAAGCACTCAATACGCCCAAATATGAACACAGATGGAGTTTGGGGGAAATAGACCTTGACATTTGGGAGTTGTAGTTACTGGGATTTATAGTTCACCTACAATCAAAGAGCATTCTGAACCCCATGAACGACAGAATCAGAGCAAACTTCCCACACAGAACCCCCAGGACCAACAGAAAATACTCAAGGCCATCCAGTCCAACTCCCTTCTTCAGGGCAAGAAAACGTAATCAAAGTCCTCCTGATAAAGAACCATCCAGCCATCAATATAGATAGATAGATAGATAGATAGATAGATAGATAGATAGATAGATAGATGATAGATAGATAGTATTCACACACACACGCACACACACACAGACAGATATAGTATCATAGATTTGAAAAGGACCCTTAAAGAAGGACAATGATATGTTGCATGTTCCAAGGTGGGCAAACCAGACAATCTCCACATCAACACTGACACAGAAACAGCAAGAAATACTGTTTACCCACAAGCAGAAAGACATTACATAGATTAGAAACCAACACTTTCTCATTACTTTATTTTTCCAGATCACCAGACTGGGGCACAGCAACGTGTGGCAGGGGACAGCTAGTATAAATATATATTCCTGCTTTCATTGAAGTTTGCAAAAACAGCATTGCATATGATTGTGCATGAGCAATGCACCTTTCGTTGCATGGCTTTGCCATTGAACATAAGCACTGAAGTTGGATTCTGATTCCCATCCATTCCAGTTGCATTTCCCATCACTAAAGCCATAGTCCAATGCTCAAGCCAGTACTCCATAGGAACTCCTCATCCTTCCTCTCCTATCCACTTTCCTTGAGGTCCAGAGGATGCAGAGGAGGAGGGAATGGGGGAAGGAGAGAGCACAAGGGGTCCTGCTGCTCTCTGATGCTGCCCAGGACCTCCAGGTCTGGAAAGAGGCAGCTGCCTTGAGCCTCTTCCCCAAGAGACCCATTTGGGGAGGCGGAGGGAGCCCCGTTCCCACTCCAGTCTGGGGGAAGCCGTAAACCAAAAGGAACATTAAGAGGCAAGAGCTGCTTCCCCCCCTTTGCCTTTCTTCACAAACACCTCCGGGTTCCTCCTCGGGACGCCCTCCCCAGAGCGGCGGCTGGGATTTCGGACGTGTTGAAGGGACCCTGGTGTCCAATTATTCCTCGGCTGCGAGTGCAGACAAGCGCCCGGAGAGCTCTGGTTTCCAGTAGGAAATGGCTGTGAAACCGACCCAGGATTACCTAATCCCTCCATTTTGGGGATGGAGTCCTGCAAAGGCCTTCAAAGAGGATGGTCCCTCACTCTTAACATACGAACCCGACAAGGATAAGAGGGCAACAGCATAGAATCATGGACTCATAGAGTTGGAAGAGACCTCGTGGGCCATCCAGTCCAACCCCATTCTTCCAAGAAGCAGGAAAATTGTATTCAAAGCACCCCTGACAGATGGCCATCCAGCTTGTTTAAAAGCCTCCAAAGAAGGAGTCTCCACCACACTCCGGGGCAGAGAGTTCCACTCATAGAATCATAGAATCAAAGAGTTGGAAGAGACCTCATGGGCCATCCAGTCCAACCCCCTGATTTCTTCCACAGTCGTTCCAAGTCTTTGCTCCTTTCTGCTAGCAGTATGGTGTCATCTGCATACCTTCAATTGTTGATGTTCCTTCTTCCAATTTTCATACCTCCATTTGGAAACACCATTCAGATATTCCACCAGAATGGTTGACTTCTCTGGTTCTTTCTCCTACCCTGAACATTATTCCACAGATACATATACAATCCACTTGCTTTAATACCAACAGAACCTCTGAGGATGCCATTAGCTACATCAGCGAAATTAGGACACGGAACAATGGCTTCGAACTACAAGAGAGGAGATTCCATCTGAACATGAGGAAGAACTTCCTGACTGTGAGAGCTGTTCAGCAGTGGAACTCTCTGCCCCGGAGTGTGGTGGAGGCTCCTTCTTTGGAAGCTTTTGAACAGAGGCTGGATGGCCATCTGTCAGGGGTGATTTGAATGCAATATTCCTGCTTCTTGGCAGAATGGGGTTGGACTGGATGATGGCCCAGGAGGTCTCTTCCAACTCTTTGATTCTAGGATTCTATGAAAACCAAATGACAACAAGAGTGACTGGTCCTTGGTCAAAGTGGTCAATGGTCAGAAAAAGGTTGAGAACCACTGATGTAGACACTGGACTCCTAATGAAGCAGGCTGGAATCGCATTGACTTTTTCAGCCGTTGCATCCCATGGTTGGCCCAGGTTCCTCTTGTGATTGAGTAAGCCTCCTAAATCCCTTTCACACGGACTCTTTTCCAGCCCTGTCCGTTGCTCAGCCAAAAGCCCACGCATCTTTCCCTTTCCGCCTGGGGACGACGCGGCCTGCGTATGCAATCACGTCTTTTTATATTTTGTTTTTTTACGAGGACATTAAAACGAAACTCAAATAAAGCATCGCAGCATTAGAGCAAGTGTAAAAGATCTACTGGGTCCCATCCAAGACACACTGGTCCAAGCCAAGCTATGATGGGTCCCGGCGGCAGGTTTGCTCCGGCCTGCTTCGCTCTCGTTTTACATCCCATTCTGCCTGCACAGGGTCGCCTTATGGCCGCCGTGCACGCACTGACGCATTCAACTCGGTGGCTCTGGGGTGTGCGAAATCTTCGCCGTGACACAAAATTAACATCTCTCCCCCGACGTCCCCGAAACGTTTCTTTCCCTTCTTCATTTAATTGCTTTCAAAATGCCTCCCTTGGGTAGGTTTGCTGCTTGGTTGTTTTCTTGGGCTTTGCGCCGGGTGTTTTGTCACTTACTAAAGATCAGACTCTCTCTCTCTCTTTTCCTTTTGGGTACCAACACACAAAAAAATTTAAACACAACTCAATTAAGCCTAGCACTAGGAAAGCAGGCTGGGAAAAGCAAATATTTATTTTGAAGAGTCATTTAAAAGGAGGAATGAATTCCCCAGCCATATAAACAGAGGGAGATGGCCCGAGGAGGAAGGACAGGGAAAAGAAATCTTGCCTTTGCAAAGCAACTAAATGGAAATTCAAAGCAGGAATAGGGTCAAAGGGAGGGGAAGGGGACTCGAGGGGTGCATCCACACTGGCAAAGCAATGCAGTTTCACTGCTGTGGCCCAATTGCTATGGAATCCTGGGAGTTGTAGAAGGCAAAAGACCTTGCAAAACGACGAGTCTCAGGATTCTTTAACACAAAGCCAGGGCACTTCAAGTAGTATCAAACTGCATTAATTCTACACTCTAGATGCACTCTCAGTTCAAGGTTGCAGACATGGGGCCGAGCACATAGTGTTCAAGGAACATGCAAGTTCACTATGCATGGAAGAGTCAATGTTATGCATGGATGCACAATGCACAATGCACATTTGGTTGGGCTGAGGCGTGATTCACTAACAAGACAATGTCCAAGTCCTGAACTGGTGCCTGGCGGCTGTGACGATCTGGATGAGGGTGAGCAAATTGAAGTTGAATCCAGACAAGACAGAGGTCCTCCTGGTCAGTCAGAAGGCCTAATAGAGTATAGCAGTGGTTCTCAACCTTCCTAATGCCGCGACCCCTTAATACAGTTCCTCATGTTGCGGTGACCCCCAACCATAACCCTAACATTATGAATCGCCATGTAAATAATGATCTGCAGGATGTATTTTCATTCAATGGAGCAAATTTGGCACAAATACCCAGTATGCCCAAATTTGAATACTGGTGGGGTTGGCGAGGGGATTGATTTTGCCATTTGGGAGTTGTAGTTGCGGGGATTTATAGTTAATCTGTAAACAAAGAGCATTCTGAACCCTACCAACAATGAAATTGAACCAAAGTTGGCACACAACTCCCATGACCAACAGAAAATACTGGAAGGGTTTGGTGCGCATTGACCTAGAGTTTGGGAGTTGAAATTCGCCTATATCCAGAGAGCATTCTAGACTTCAACAGTGATGGATCTGGACCAAACTTGGCACGAATACTCAATATGTTCAAATGTGAACACTCATGAGGTTTTGGGAAAATAGACCTTGAGATTTGGGAGTTGTACTTGCTGGAATTTATAGTTCACCTACAATCAAGGAGTGTTCTGAACCCCAACAATGATAGAATTGGGCCAAACTTCCCACACAGAACCCCCATGACCAACAGAAAATACTGTGTTTTCTGATATTCTTTGGTGACCCCTCTGACACTCTTTCGCGACCCCTCCAGGGGTCCCGACCCCCAGGTTGAGAAACACTGGAGTATAGGGTCACAGACTGGGCTGGACAGGGTTACACTCCCCCTGAAGGCACAGGTTCTCAGCTTGGGAGTGATCCTGGCCTCATCACTGAGCCTAGAACCTCAGGTTTCGGCGGTGGCCAGGGGAGCTTTGCACAATTAAAACTTGTGCACCAGCTATGCCCATACCTTGGGTAGTCAGACTTGGCCACAGTGGTCCACGCTCTCGTTGCATCTAGGATAGACTACTGCAACACACTCTACATGGGGTTGCCTTTGAAGACTGCTTGGAAACTTCAAATAGTCCTTTACAACAGTGGATCTCAACCTATGGGTCCACAGGTGTTTTGACCTACAGCTCCCAAACATCTGGGGACCAACAGGTTGAGAACCACTACTTTTCAAAAGCAGAGGGCCAATTTTTGTCCCATGGGAAACACCT
>NW_026845477.1:4919569-4962644 GCF_025583915.1 Anolis sagrei ordinatus | reverse complement strand
CGCTGAAACCTGGGGATCCAGGCTCAACGATGAATCCAGGATCACACCCAAGCTGCGAACCTGCGCCTTCAAGGGGAGTGCGACCCCATCCAGCACAGGCTGTAACCCTATACCCTGTTCGGCCTTGCGACTGACCAGGAGTACCTCTGTCTTGTCTGGATTTAATTTCAGTTTGTTCGCCCTCATCCAGACCGTTACAGCGGCCAGGCACCGGTTCAGGACCTCGACAGCCTCCTTAGTAGCAGATGGGAAGGAGTGACAGAGTTGGACATCATCTGCGTACAGATGACACCGCACCCCGAAACTCCGGATGATCTCACCCAGCGGCTTCATGTAGATATTAAACAGCATGAGGGACAGTATAGAGCCCTGTGGAACCCCACAAGTCAAAGGCTGTGGTGTTGAACAGGAGTCCCCCAATAACACCTTCTGGGTGCGGCCCTCCAGAAATGACTGGAGCCACTGCAGAGCAGTGCCCCAAGGCCCATCTCCGCAAGGCGCCCCAGAAGGATACCGTGGTCGACGGTATCGAAGGCCGCAGAGAGGTCCAGGAGCACCAACAGGGACACACTCCCCCTGTCTAGCTCCCGGCGCAGATCATCCACTAAGGCGACCAAGACCGTCTCGGTACCATGTCCCGGTCTGAAGCCAGACTGTGCCGGATCCAGAATATCCGTGTCTCTCAAGAATACCTGGAGTTGTGAGGCCACCACGCTTTCCATGACTTTGCCCAAAAAGGGGAGATTGGAAACAGGCCGAAAGTTGTCCAATTTAGTGGGGTCCAATGATGGTTTCTTCAACAGTGGTTTTATAATTGCTTGTTTTAAGCACGCTGGAATCTTGCCTTCCCGAAGGGAGGCATTAACCACCACCGTTACCCACTCAGCCAATCCCCCTCTGGCCTCCTTCAGAAGCCAGGATGGGCAGGGGTCTAGGATGGACGTGGTGGGCCTCATTCCTCCAAGTATCTTGTCCACATCCTCGGGTTTCACAAACTGAAAAGAATCCATCAAAATAGGACAAGCAGGTGCTCTTGTCACATCCACAGAGACTGCATTTAACGCGGCGTCCAGCCCAGAACGGATCAAGGCGACTTTGTCTGCGAAGAACCGAGCAAATGCTTCACAGCGCGTGACCGAATTGTCAGGGTTCCCGCCTAGAGTGGCGGGGTTTAAAAGGCCTCTGACAATCCGGAACAACTCAGCTGGACGGTTCTTTGCAGACGCAATAGTGGCCGCAAATAAAGTTTTCTTTGCGGCTTTTATTGCCGCGGCATATGCCCTTAAAAAGGACACAAACCGTGTTCGATTTGGCTCGCTCGGATCCGAACGCCACACGCTCTCTAGTTCCCTCTTCCTTCGCTTCATCACTGCCAGCTCCTCAGTAAACCAAGGGGCTGGTTTAGCTCGGCTACTTGAGAGGGGACGCTCCGGAGCGATCATGTCAATTGCCCTGGTCATCTCCCCATTCCAGAGAGCGACCAAGGCCTCGACATGGTCACCTACCGAGGTGGCAGGAAAATCCCCAAGAGCCGTCAGGAATCCATTCGGATCCATCAGTCTCCTGGGGCAGACACCTTAAGTCACTCCTCATAGGACTTGTTCTCCAGACCCTTGATCATTTTAGTTGCCATCCTCTGGACACATTCCAGCTTGTCAATATCTCTCGTCAATATCTCCTCAATGATACATCATCAACAATCATAACAGAAAAGGCCCACCACTTCTGTAACACTATGTAACAACATGTGAAAAATGTTCTGTTCCTGGTTTGAAAGTGTTACTCCTGTTTAATAGTGTCCTTAGTCTGAAAGTAGTTGATCTACACCAGAAATACTGTTTTTGTGTATTGTCAAAGGCTTTCATGGCCGGAATCACTGGGTTGTTGTAGGTTTTTTTGGGCTATATGGCCATGTTCTAGAAGCATTCTCTCCTGACGTTTCACCTGCATCTATGGCAAGCATCCTCAGAGGTAGTGAGGGAGTGAGAGAAGGGCCTCACCAGAAGATTGTGTAGGTTCACAATAAATAAATATGAAGGTAGGCGGGTCCCAAACCATTTAGAGCTTTGTAGGTGATAACCTGCACCTTGAATTGGGACCGTAAAATAAACGGCAGCCAGTGGAGCTCCTTAAATGGGGGGGGGGGGGTTGACTGCTCCCTGTAATTCGCACCAGTTAGTAGTCTGGCTGCCGCTCGTTGGACCACTTGAAATTTCCGGTCCTGTCTTCAAGGGCTGCCCCACGTAGAGCGCATTACAGTAGTCCAGTCTAGAGATAACTAAGGCGTACACCACCATGGTCAGAGTTGGACAGTCTTATCTTAAATTACAGTTTTACTTAAATATTCAAATATCGTGTCACATAGTGTAATGTGTCTGTGGGACCTGGCCATTCCTTTCCATTTTTCAAGTTGAGTTTTTCTCACCTGAATCTAGATTTACATGATGGCACAACAATAGAGGATTCCGTCTCCCTCTTCACAATTGCAGCCACACTGGGATGGTGCAAGGGAGATACCCATTACAGAACTCTGTTTCCCAATTAATACGAGAATTAAAGTCAGTTTCAATGCAGACAATCCCTTGCGCAAAAGAGTGATGGGCTTCCTATTCTTTCTTTGCAGTATGTTTCAAGCCCCTCTCCCTGCCAAATCTCCCCTCCTCTGATTCTTGTCTGGCCCAAGAACGCTTTCCCTTTTCTTTCGGATTTCAAAGGATTGTTCTCTATTGAAGGCCACAGAAAGGGCCTTTCCCTGCCTGATGGTGGATTTCTATGCCTGGGAGCATAGATTTGCATTGATTCGAACTCGGGAAGAGGTTCCCATTTGATGTGAGGTTCTTTTCCTTTAAATACAGCCCGGCGCCTGCTTTTCCACTTTGGGTCGGCCACGCTCTCCGTTGGCTGCGCCTTTTGTGCCTGCGTTTTGTTCCCTTCATCTCCCGAACCCGCTTCCGAGCCTCGTTGTTATTATTCATGACTTCATCTACATTCTCCGGCTTCTAACGACCTTTTCACAGCAGCCTCATTTCAAGACTTGCTTCTCCTCCTCCTCCTCCTCCCCTTCTTCTTTCTCTTGTTCCCAAAGCCAAGGAATTCCCCCCTCCTCCTCCTCTTTTCCCTTTCTCCTGACCCTTAATGCAATCACACACGTCGGCCTAGGAAACAATATACATACATATATAAATATATAATTTCCAAAAATTAATTACTTTGCGTTGAGGGGATGGGAAGGTTCAACCGCAGAAGAGAGAGCGCTCTGAAGGCAGCTAGGGTTGCAGCTCCTCCGTGAAATGTTCCATTTGTTCAGGGAATTTCAGCACTCCCCCCTTCTTCTCCGGCCCTCCTTGGCCCTTTCCTTTCCTGGTGTTTCATTTTGAAACATGTCCTTGTGACTTTTCATACTGCGCTCTCGGCTCCAAGTGAGACTTCCAGAGTCTCCTGGAGCAACGGGAGAAACCCAACAAGCCAACTCATTCCAAACAATCCCATTGCTATCCCAATATCCTTAACATTTCCGCATTCAGCAGCATCTACCTCTCTTTATGCTGATGATCGTGCCATTGCCGCTCAAGCAGGGAGCTTTGAGATGGTTGAACAGAAGCTCTCTGAAGCTCTAGATCAGTGTTTCTCAACCTGGGGGTCGGGACCCCTGAGGGGGTCGTGAGGGAGTGTCAAAGGGGTCACCAAAGACCATCAGAAAACATAGTAATTTTTGTTGGTCATTGGGATTCTGTGTGGTAAGTTTGACCCAATTCTATTGTTGGTCAAGTTCAGAATGCTCTTTGATTGTAGGTGAACTATAAATCCCAACAACTACAACTCCCAAATGTCAAGGCCTATTTTCCCCAGACTCCACCAGTGTTCACATTTGGGCACATTGAGTATTCGTGCCAAGTTTGGTCCAGATCCATCATTGCATGAATCCACGGCACTCCTCTGGATATAGATGAACTACAACTCCCAAACACAAGGTCAATGCCCACCAAACCCTTCCAGTGTTTTCTGTTGGTCATGGGAGTTCTGTGTGCCAAATTCGATTTAAATCCATCGCTGGTGGAGTTCAGAACACTCTTTGATTATAGGTGAACTATAAATCCCAGCAACTACAACCCCCAAATGACAAAATCAATCCTCCCCAACCCCACTAGCATTCACATTTGGGCATATTGGGTATTTGTGCTCAATTTAGTCCAGGGAATGAAAATCCATCCTGCATATCAGATATTTACATTGTGATTTATGACAGTAGTAAAATGACAGGTTATGAAGTAGCAACGAAAACAATATTATGGTTGGGGGTCACCACAACATATGGAACTGCATTAAGGGGTCACGGGATTAGCAAGGTTGAGAACCACTGCTCTAGATGCTCTTACTGCCTATTACAGGGAAAACCAACTGATCCCTAATCCATCTAAAACACCGACATGTGCCTTTCACCTTAAGAACAGACAAGCATCCCGAGCTCTGAGGATGACCGGGGAAGGAATCCCACTGGAATATTGCAGCGCACCCAAATACCTGGGAGGAGTCACTCTGGACCGTGCTCTGACCTACAAGTAGCACTACCTGAACATCAAACAAAAAGTGGGTGCTAGAAACAATATCATACAAAAGCTGACTGTAACAACCTGGGGATCACAACCAGATACAGTGAAGACATCTGCCCTTGCGCTATGCTACTCTGCTGCTGAGTATGCATGCCCAGTGTGGAACACATCTCACCACGCTAAAACAGTGGATGTGGCTCTTAATGAGACATGCCGCATTATCACGGGGTGTCTGCGCCCTACACCACTGGAGAAATTACACTGCTTAGCCGGTATTGCACCACCTGACATCCGCCGGGAAGTAGCAGTCAATAGTGAAAGGACCAAGGCAGAGACATCTCCAGCTCATCCCCTGTTTGGGTATCAGCCAGCATGTCAATGACTTAAATCAAGAAATAGTTTTCTTAGATCTACAGAGACACTAACTGGAACACCTCAGCAAGCGAGAGTCCAAAAGTGGCAGGCCCAAACCCAGCACCTCAATCTGTGGGTGATAGCAGATGAGAGACTCCCCCCTGGGCACACAGAAGACTGGGCGACTTGGAAGGCGCTGAACAGACTGCGCTCTGGCACCACGAGATGCAGAGCCAACCTCAAGAAATGGGGCTACAAAGTGGAATCCACGACATGCGAGTGTGGAGAAGAGCAAACCACTGACCACCTGCTGCAATGCAACCTGAGCCCTGCCACATGCACAATGGAGGACCTTCTTGCGGCAACACCAGAGGCACTCCAAGGGGCCAGATACTGGTCAAAGGACATTTAATCAGCTACCAAGTTTGCAAAATTTGTGTTTTTTTTAAATCTGTTTGTTTGTTTTGTTCCGTTAGAAATGTAATACAATGTTCTGGTTGCAGATAACACGATAAATAAATAACCTCTCTCCTGCAAACTTCAGTGGTATTTCAAGCACATACTCAACATCAGGCATCTTGGCTAAGAGAATAGAATAGCTTTATTGTCATTGTACTATTGCACAATGAAATTAAAGGCCTTCCTCAGCACATGTCACAAAAATTTAATATTGTTGGGGTTCAGCCTGAGTTTGAACTTGAACCTGATTCTCTGTTTGTTCCTCCTGATGCTAATGAAAGTATAGTTACTGATGCTAGTGGAAATGTACCTTTTGATGCCAATGCTCCTGAAATTAGTGAGGAAGAAACTGCTGTAGGTTTGGAAAATGCCAATGTTCCTGAGAATGTTTCAGAGGGAGACCTTGAACTTTCCCTCCCTTCTGCACCTGTTAACTGTAATGACAACAGAAGGGGCCAAATTTGGAAGACAGAAGTAAATCACTCAGTTTGCGTCGATCCTCCCGAATTCAAGAATTAAAAACATTGGCTTCAAAACAGAAGGGCGGTTCACGGAACCGATTCTTGAGTTTTAATTGCAATACGCCGAGCTGATTGTCTCAGTTCAGGCATCGTTTCAGAATTGATGAAGACCTTGGCAGTTCTCTCGGTTCCCTGGCCATAGTCTGGGAAGATTTCTAGGATATCAAGTACGGTTAGTGGATTGCTAACAGAATCCAGTATTTCCCAGTGAGGCTTTTGGTTTTGCTTTGTCCATTTAAATTCATGTTTGCTGATTTTGCTGTGGCTTTTGACTTGCATTTTTCCTTTATTTTGTAACCATTTTTCTTCAATAAAAAAGGATTGTTTTTCACAGCCAAGTGTGGTGGATAGTTATCTTAGGGCCTCGTTCCCTGCTCTGGATTGCAACAAATATGCAGATTTGAGAAATGTGGATTTGATATAATGATGTGTGGGAATGAATGGAAGAATGGAAGGATGTATGAATGGAATGAATAATTTTGGAGACACCAGTATAATATTAAGGCCTGCAATGACTAACTACCTGCTTGCTGGAATGTAATTAAAAGTTGCTAATAAGAGCTGAAAAGTAAACTCTGATAAGAATTGGGACAGTGATAACAGAAATGTTTACAATGTTAAGAAGGAAGTCAACATAAGATCAACACCAATCAAGAAGATCAACATCTGGCCAGGAAACTGAGATGGAGCCAGGATGGAAGACGTCTATCATTAATTTACAACTTTGGGACTACATCAGCAGAATATTCCTATAAAAGACTCAGTCTAATAATGCTCAAAGTGTGGCAGACCTGAGGAGTCTGTTCCACCCGCCATGCTCTGCTCCATGGGAAGGAGAGAGATGGTGTATTCGGAGAGTGGCAGATTTGCAAGGGAGCAGTCTGGTCACTTTGGGTCTTCTTTCTCAAGGGAAGAGGAAGAAGTTTGCTTTTGGAGTCTTAGATTTTGTGCAGGGAGTCAGATTCTGCTGTATGGAAAACAGAGATCTGGTCCTTGGCATTGTTCTTAGGGAAAGAAGTTTGGAAGTTTTGGAATGATGTGTTGGCAGGCTGCAGGAAAGCAGGATCTGGCCTAACAGGTGCTTCTCCAAGGAAGGAGAAAATGATATGGTAATATTTTAATGCCTGAGGTGGTGTGAATGTTGAGTAAAAATGTAATTCCTCTTTGTCTGTTTGTTAGTCCAATGTAACTGTAAGTTATTGTACATCCAATGCAGTTGCATAGAATCTGTATGCCTGTATGTCTATATCTTTTTCTGTGATCTGATCTACCCTCTCACATTGGAAATTGCAATAAAAAGAACCTATGCTTCAAAGTTATTGAAAAGTCATTCATGACACACACAATGCAAAACAACACATCCATCCCTCCTAGGCCTACATGATTGGATTAATCCAGTTTGGCACTACTTCAGCCACCATGGCCCACCTATTTTCTGCTCTGATCTGTAAATTAAGACTTTTGCTGATCTCTGTCTCACCAAGTGCTTTCCCTTGGGAGTTTTCAGTTTCACTTGGGTCTTCGCTGGACTCCTTATCTAATGATTTTTTTCTGGCTCCTCTAACTGACCTTGAGAGCTCTGCACTGTCAGAGCCAGTTTCTTTCCCCTGGTCTGAATCTTCATCATTTTGAACCCTAAGAAATCCCACAATCCCTTCTGAATCATCAGTGAACCCATCAGCCCCTGGTTGAGCTACAACATTCACAATGTTAGAAAGCACTTGGTGAGACAGAGATCAGCAAAAGTCTTAATTTACAGATCAGAGCAGAAAATAGGTTTCATAGATTTGAGAGATTATGTGGGAAAGAGAGAAAATTCATGGGAAACGACATGATTTAATGAGTGCTTATTAACAGCCTGTTGTTTACCTTAAACTTGTTTCAGGCAACGTTAGCTTTTAGTAAGGAGCTAGCCCTGAGTTCCCTAGTCATTGTGTCAAGTCAGGTCTTGGTTTTGGATTCAAGTATCCTGGACGTTTTCTATATTCTTGTTTCATGATTCCTGCTCACCTTTTGCTTATGGATTTATGCTGTACTTGTGATTTTTGGCTGTAGCTTTGGATTTTTATGAGACATTTGGATTCCTGTGTGGCTATCACCTATTGGACAGCAAGTTAAACATGAGCCAACAATGTGAGGTGGTGGCAAAAAAAGCCAATGGGATTTTGGCCTGCATCAATAGGAGCATAGTGTCTAGATCTAGGGAAGTCATGCTGCCCTCTCTGTTCTGCTTTGGTTAGACCACACCTGGAATATTGTGTCCAATTCTGGGCACCACAATTCAAGAGAGATATTGACAAGCTGGAATGTGTCCAGAGGAGGGCGACTAAAATGATCAAGGGTCTGGAGAACAAGCCCTATGAGGAGCGGCTTAAGGAGCTGGGCATGTTTAGCCTGAAGAAGAGAAGGCTGAGAGGAGATATGATAGCCATGTATAAATATGTGAGAGGAAGCCACAGGGAGGAGGGAGCAAGCTTGTTTACTGCTTCCTTGGAGTCTAGGACGCGGAACAATGGCTTCAAACTACAAGAGAGGAGATTCCATCTGAACATGAGGAAGAACTTCCTGACTGTGAGAGCCGTTCAGCAGTGGAACTCTCTGCCCCGGAGTGTGGTGGAGGCTCCTTCTTTGGAAGGCTTTTAAACAGAGGCTGGATGGCCATCTGTCAGGGGTGCTTTGAATGCAATATTCCTGCTTCTTGGCAGAATGGGTTGGACTGGATGGCCCAGGAGGTCTCTTCCAACTCTTTGATTCTATGATTCTATGTTAAGCCTTTTTGGGTTATTCCTCTCTTTTCCTTATTCCTCTTTTTCATATATTTCTGTGTGTGTGTGTGTGTGTTTTATAATAAACTGTTTGTTTATACTTTGGGCTCTTGTGTGGTGCTGTGGTCATAGGTGTCTCCAGGCCTCGGGTGCAACAGAAGATGCCCATTTCTATTAAAAAAAATTTCAAGTAGTTCACTGGCTGTTTTGTTGTATCAACCAAACACTCCAGAAGCAACTTGCAGCATACAAACGAAACCTTTAATGCTGATGTTTTTTAAAAGCTGAGAAAAGCATATCCAGAGCTTGTTGCTTTGCAGCCCGCACTCGCTTCCCATCTTCTTTCTTCTTCTTTTCATACTCAGTATTATACTGATGGTTTGGCACAGGTTTGAAGTTTTGGATACAGCTTTATCCAACTGCATTGTCGAGCTTACAGGTTTGGAAGATTCTTCCATTTGCAGCTTTTGCAACTTCATATCCTTTTCACTGGCTGCAGGACGTCATTCTGCACACTGGACCACTATTCTTTCTCTGAGGAGCTCTCTGTAAACACGGTTATTGTCTGTCCTCCCACACTTTGTAAAAGAAAAGGATGCTCTCTGGGTGCACTGATGGAAGTTGGCTTTCCACCAGTATCATCAATGTTTGCTAGATCTTCATTCAAAGGGAAAGATATTTCTATTCTTCCTCGGTTTTTGGCAATTCTTAGCTTTCCTACTTCAACTCTTCCTGATGCTTTATTCCAAGTATTTTGGGACCTTGACAAGCCACATGCCCACGTTCTGCTTGGTTTTGGTCAGGTCCAGCTCCCCCTTCTTGCTCATGGTGGCCCTCTCAATCTCTCCACAGGTGGCCAGGCATGGAATTGAGCAGGAATTGAGAGCACACTCACCATTATGGGGTCCAAAGGGCATTTGTTGGTAAGGCTGTACCAGGAGCTCCAACTTTATTTTCTTTCTGTTGTCTGTTTGCAGTCATAGGGCAGGCCACCTGTCCATCATAATTAAGTTTTGGTTCTGCCCTTTGTTCAGGGCTCTGGGAGGGAAAGGAGCCATTTTTTGGCCAGTCTCATGTAAGGAAGCTAAACTATAGGATGTAGACCAGCTTGTCCCGTAGAAAAGCTTCTTTTCTCAAGAACATCCGAGGAAACAGAAACAGAAATTCCAGGGGAAAGGTCCCAAGGCTCTGGCTGAGAGCTCACAGCCTCTCAGCCTCACAGCAAACAGAGGGAAAACAGCCCTGAAATTTTCAAAGAATTCTCAGAGGGAGGACAGTATTACAGATCCACGGAACTCCAGCTGAAATATCTACAAGCCTCGGCTGGTAGGTCTACTCGATACCCAGACGCATTTGGAATCGGTAGTAGGACCCACACCAAAGAGGCATAGATAGTAAACAGCTTCAGAGAGGTTAAATAGGGTTTTTTCTTACAGAGAAGGTTCAGTTAATCAAAGTCTGGTACCAGTCCATTGAGGACTAGACTAAGAAAGCCTTGAAGTGTTGTTTGAACCATTGAAGATTTGTTGTTTGTTCCATAATAAAGACTTTGTTGTATCATTAAAGACTCTAAAGACCATCACTTCAGAAAAATCCCTGAGAATCTCTCTTTGAGGCCCCTTGGCTTCCCGCTGGGCTTAAAGTATATGTCCTATAGAAAAGACAGCTGTTACAGGCCCAGTGTGCGACAGAACACTTAACAATGTAGGTGTACCCTAAGCGTGTTGCACCTCAGAGTAGATTCACCTTGCTGAAAATACCAAACTGCACACAGCCAGAAGTCTTTATAGTTTATTAAAAGGTAAAAAGTTCTTAAAAGCAAAGGTTAATGTTCCAAAAGATCAATATAACATAGCACTTGAAGCTTAGTCCAAAAAGGCACCAGCCAAGCAAAACCCAAGAGAACATGACAAAGTCTTGGAACCATGAACACAAGAAGATAATCCAGACAAACAAAGGCAAGCTTCTTAGTTGAACAAAAAGTTGCTTTGACAAAAGTTTGGTCTCAAACACACAGCTTAATATCCTTTGCAAAACATGAAGGGGTTTCTTTGGCCTCTGGTTAGCTATTCTCTCACTCCTTCGAACTCAGAATTCCAAATGGTCTGCACGATCTAAGGTTCCCATTTCATCTAGATCAGTCTGTTCGTTAGTGTCAGCCTGTTTCCCTGCTTGCTCATTATCAGGCTGAGAATTATCCTCCTTCTATGAATCAATCTGCACCTGCTATTTTCAGAATCATAGAATCATAAAATCAGAATCAAAGAGTTGGAAGAGACCTCATGGGCCATCCAGTCCAACCCCTTGCCAAGAAGCAGGGATATTACATTTAAATCACCCCTGACAGATGGCCATCCAGCCTCTGTTTAAAAGCCTCCAAAGAAGGAGCCTCCACCACACTCCGGGGCAGAGAGTTCCACTGCTGAACGGCTCTCACAGTCAGGAAGTTCTTCCTCATGTTCAGATGGAATCTCCTCTCTTGTAGTTTGAAGCCATTGTTCCCTTGCGCCCTAGTCTCCAGGGAAGCAGAAAACAAGCTTGCTCCCTCCTCCTCCCTGTGGCTTCCTCTCACATATTTATGGCTATCATATCTCCTCTCAGCCTTCTCTTCTTCAGGCTAAACATGCCCAGCTCCTTAAGCCGCTCCTCATAGGGCTTGTTCTCCAGACCCTTGATCATTTTAGTCGCCCTCCTCTGGACACATTCCAGCTTGTCAATATCTCTCTTGAATTGTGGTGCCCAGAATTGGACACAATATTCCAGGTGTGGTCTAACCAAAGCGGAATAGAGCATGGAGAGCATGACTTCCCTAGATCTAGACACTAGGCTCCTATTGATGCAGGCCAAAATCCCATTGGCTTTTTTTGCCGCCACATCACATTGTTGGCTCATGTTTAACTTGTTGTCCACAAGGACTCCAAGATATTTTTCACATATACTGCTCTCGAGCCAACACTCGCATTCCTTGCTGTGGAAAACTGCACTTCTTCATTCACTGTCTATAACAGGGACATTTTGAACCAGACTGTGAACCTGAGTCCCATCATCCTCATCAAAGACACCCTGTGAATCCAGCTGAGTCACAACAAAGTGAGCCAAATATCCAGGCACTGCATAACAAAAATCTGATGGACAATTAACAGGTTCCTTTCCTACCCAAGTCTGTCACCTAAGACTACTTTCATGGGAGATGAGACCCAGCCATGTGGCTGCTAGTACAAATGTTGGCATGTGCAGTGTTCTGTAGTTCTCTGAAACGAATCAAACCTAGGTTGTTGTAGTTTTTTTCGGGCTATATGGCCATGGTATAGAGGCATTCTCTCCTGACGTTTTGCCTTCATCTATGGCAAGCATCCTCAGAGGTAGTGAGGATGCTTGCCATAGATGCCATAGATGCCTACCTCTGAGGATGCTTGCCATAGATGCAGGCGAAACGTCAGGAGAGAATGCCTCTAGACCATGGCATATAGCCCGAAAAAAAAACCCCTACGACAACCCAGTGATTCCAGCCATGAATGCCTTCGACAATACATTGAATCAAACCTACTTCTATGAAGAGGATGGTTTTCATGGCAGAATGGATGTGTGTGTGTGAAGCTGCTCTACTATTTAGTCTGAACTTTTCAGAAGCTCTTCAAGGCTCAATCCTGAGGATGACATTCAGCACTTTGGATAGCTCCTCCAAAATTTGGAATGGCAACTGCCCTGGCTTTCAAGGAGCAATTCAGAATATCTCAAATATTTCTAAGGAGTTGGACATCTCCTTCCAAGTTTAGACTAAACCTTAATCCTAAAATGTATGGAACACATGGCATGGAGACAAATAGCACTTCATGTACTGGGTGAAGTAGATATATGGTGCATCTAATGCAGGCATGGGCAAACAGGTGTTTTGGACATTCCTTAACAGCCTCATATACTCATAGAATCATAGAATCAAAGAGTTGGAAAAGACCTCATGGACCATCCAGTCCAACCCCATTCTGCCAAGAAGCAGGAATATTGCATTCAAAGCGCCAGAGTGAGGTGGAGGCTCCTTCTTTGGAAGCTTTTAAACAGAGGCTGGATGTCCATCTGTCGGGGGTGCTTTGAATACAATTTTCCTGCTTCTTGGCAGAATGGGATTGGACTGGATGGCCCATGAGGTCTCTTCCAACTCTATGATTCTAAAAACAGTCAACAGAACAATATAAAAACATATATAAAAGCCATTAAAACATGTAGTCACCGATGTCATCTTTTCAAATGTAAATAAATCAATATGCACTGCTCTGGCAGGAAGGTAACGGCGCTCCATGCAGTCATGCTTCCCACATGACCTTGGATGTGTCTATGGACAATGCCGGCTCTTTGGCTTAGAAATGGAGATGAGCACCAACCTTTAAAGTCAGACATGACTGGACTTAATGTCAGGGGAAAACCTTTACCTTTACTAATGTTTACACAGAACATTTTCCTTGCAATTTGAATCTATCAGTTTCTATCCTAGTCTCTGGAAGAGCAGAAAACAAATGCTACATTCAGCAAAGGACAAGAAGGATCTTCTCCCTTCTGCAGGAGTCTACCGTATACCATGCAGCTGTGGACAAGTCTACATAGGGACCACCAAACACAGCAGCATTGCCCAAACACGCATCAAGGAACATGAAAGGCACTGCAGACTACTTCAACCAGAGGAGTCAGCCATAGCAGAGCCCCTGATGAACCAACCTGGACACAGCAGATTATTTGAGAACACAGAAATGCTGGACCACACCAACAACCACCATGTCAGACTACACAGAGAAGCCACTGAAATCCACAAACTGGTGGACAATTTCAACAGAAAGGAGGAAACCATGAAAATGAACAAAATCTGGCTACCAGTATTTAAAAAACTCTAAAATTACAACAGCAAAACAGCAGAGAGGAAACAAACAAGGACATCTAATCACCTCTCAACAAAAGATTGCTCCAGGCACTGTCAGCCCATTATATGCTAATCAAGGTGGTCAGTTGAAACATTCACACCTAGCTCCAGCAGACAAGATTTCTTTGTCCCACCCTGGTCATTCCACAGATATATAAACCCTTTTTCCTAGTTCCAACAGACCTCACTATCTCTGAAGATGCTTGCCATAGATGCAGGCGAAACGTCAGGAGAGAATGCCTCTGCACCATGGCCATATAGCCCAAAAAAGCCTACAACAACCCAGTGGCTCTGTCTTGTTTTCAAATATTTAAATATGGTTGCCATTTCCCTCCTTCACCTTCTCTCCACCAAGCAAAACCTACCCAGATTCCTCCTTTTGATCGCTTGGGTTGCCTTCCAGCTTGTTGTGGGTATGCTACCCATTAGTTTCTCCAATATTTCCCCTTAACTTGCACGAATCTGAAAGCTGACATTTATCCCGTTCTGTTTGGGCAACATTTCTTTTGGCAATTTCCACCTTCCTCCTTCAAAGTGAGAAGGAGAGGAATGAGATAATTGCATTCGGGGCGATTGGCCACGAGAGCTCCTTCCTGTTCAAGGGCAATCTACGGTACCTCTAGCATTAGACAAAGAGGATCTGAAAGTATTTGAAACGTCTTGAACACAAAACACGGCTCTTCGAGTGCTGAGAAACCTTGACAAGAAGAACCCTGGAGAGATGAGTACTTTCACACTTCAGGACTTTTTTTTTTTGGTTTGAAAACTCACATCGAGTGTATCTACATGGTCAAATTAATGCAGTTTGATGCCACTTGAACTGCCACAGCTCAATGCAATGGAATCATGGGAGTTGGAGATTTAGAAGATCTCTAGCCTTCCCTACCCAACAATACTGGGGCTTCGGTATAGGATGATTTAAAAAAAGGACAAAGAGGTGGGTTGTTGTAGGTTTTTCGGGCTATATGGCCATGTTCTAGAACAGTGTTTCTCAACCTGGGGGTCGGGACCCCTGGAGGGGTCACGAGGGGGGTGTCAGAGGGGTCACCAAAGACCACCAGAAAACACAGTATTTTCTGTTGGTCATGGAGGTTCTGTGTGGGAAGTTTGGCCCAATTCAATCGTTGTTAGGGTTTAGAATGCTCTTTGATTGTAGGTGAACTATAAATCCCAGCAACTACAACTCCCAAATGTCAAGGTCTATTTCCCCCAAACTCTACAAGTGGGCATACTGAGAATTCATGCCAAGTTTGGTCCAGATCCATCATTCTTTGAGTCTACAGTTCTCTCTGGATGTAAGTAAACTACATCTCCCAAAACTCAAGGTCAGTGCCCACCAAACCCTTTCAGTATTTTCTGTTGATCATGGGAATTCTGTGTGCCAAGTTTGATTTAGTTCCATCGTTGGTGGAGTTAAGAATGCTCTTTGATTGTAGGTGAACTATAAATCCCTGTAACTACAATTCCCAAATGTCAAGGTCTATTTCCCCCAAACTCTACTAGTGGGCATACTGAGAATTTGTGCCAAGTTTGGTCCAGATCCATCATTCTTTGAGTCTACAGTTCTCTCTGGATGTAGGTAAACTACAACTCCCAAAACTCAAAGTCAGTGCCCACCAAACCCTTTCAGTATTTTCTGTTGGTCATGGGAATTCTGTATGCCAAGTTTGATACAGTTACATCGTTGGTGGAGTTCAGAATGCTCTTTGATTGTAGGTGAACTCTAAATCCCAGCAACTACAACTCCCACAGGACAAAATCAATATCCTCCCCCAATCTGTTACTATTCATAACAGCAGCAAAATGAGTTATGAAGTAGCAATGAAACTAATTTTATGGTTGGGGGTCACCATAACATGAGGAAGCGTATTAAGGGGTCGTGGCATTAGGAAGGTTGAGAACCACTGTTCTAGAAGCATTCTTTCCTGACGTTTCTCCTGCATCTATGGCAAGCATCCTCAGCCTCTGTGTCTGTCTATATATGTTGTCTGTCAATGGCAGTGAATGTTTGCCATGTATATGTACATTGTAATCCGCCCTGAGTCCCCTACGGGGTGAGAAGGGCCAAATATAAATACTGTAAATAAATAATAAAATTAATTCCTGCTCAGTTGTAATGCTGAACAGGGTATAGAGTTACAGCCTGTGCTGGATGGGGTTACACCCCCCCCCCCCCAAAGACACGGGTTCACATTTTGGGAGTTCTCCTGGACTCATTGCTGAGCCTAGAACTCCAGGTCTTGGCAATGGTCAGGGGAGCTTGTGTGTCAGTTGCGCCCATACCTTGTGTGTCTGTTGCGCCTGTGCCTTGAGAAGGCAGACTTGGCCACAGTAGTCCATGCTCTCGTTACATCACATATAGACTCCCCCTGAAGACACAGGTTCACAGCTTGGGAGTGATCCTGGACTCATCGCTGAGCCTGGAAACTCAGGTCTCGGCGGTGGCCGGGAGAGCTTTTGCACAATTAAAACTTGTGTGCCAGCTGCGCCCGTACCTTGGGAAGTCGGATCTGGCCACGGTGGTCCACGCTCTTGTTACATCCCGATTAGATTACTGCAACGCACTCTACGTGGGGTTGCCTTTGAAGACTGTTCGGAAACTTCAACTAGTCCAACGAGTGGCAGCTAGACTTCTCACCGGAGCATCATACAGAGAGCATACCACCCCTCTGTTATGTCAGCTCCACTGGCTGCCGATCCAGTTCCGAGCACAATTCAAAGTGCTGGTTTTGACCTACAAAACCCTATATGGCTCCGGCCCAGTGTATCTGTCCGAACGGATCTCCCTCTACGTCCCACCTCGGAGTCTAACAGGCGGGGGGACCTGCTCTCGACCCCGTCTCTATCACAAGTGAGATTGGCGGGGACGAGGAGCAGGGCCTTCTCGGTGGTGGCCCCCGCCTGTGGAATTCACTCCCCGGGAAATTAGATCAGCGACATCACTCCTTTCCTTCAGGAAAAAACTGAAAACATGGATTTGGGACCAGGCATTCGGACAATCAGGCAGATAAAGAAAGGACTTTGAGAATGGCCAGGAAATGACTAATGGAATGGAAATCGGAACTCTGAAAGACTTACGCTGAGCATGTGAATTGTTTATATGATGTGTTGTATATTGATGTTTTGATTGTTTTAATTGTGATAATTGCTTTAACTATGGTGTTTTGTACATTATGTGTAATTTGTATAGGCATCGAATCGTGCCTTTTTTGTAAGCCGCCCTGAGTCCTCCCTCGGGGGTTGAGAAGGGCGGGGTAAAGGTACCCGAAATAAATAAATAAAATAAATAGACTACTGCAACACGCTCTAGGTGGGGTTGTCTTTGAAGACTGTTCAGAAGCTTCAAATGCTCCAACGGAGAGCAGCCAGATTGCTCACTGAGTATAGAACCCCGTTATATCAGCTTCATTGGCTAGCAGCCTGCTACTGAACACAATTGAAAGTGCTGGCTTTAGCCTATAAAGCTCTAAATGGCTCTTGTCCAACTTACCTGTCTGAATGTATCTCTCCCTATGAAACTGCTAGAGAGTTAAGATCTGTGGGGAAGGCCCTGCTCTTGGCCCTGCCTACTTTGCAAGCGTGACTGGTGGGGGTGAGAGACAGGGCCTTCTCAGTGGTGGCTCCTCGGTTGTGGAACTCCCTCCCCAGTGATATCAGACTGGGCCCCTACCTCCTGGTGTTCAGGAAAAAAGGGAAGACCTGGCTTTGCAATCAAGCATTGGGGTATAGAATCAGCACAACGTAGCATTCAAATGGTGTCCTTAGCAAAAGTAAAGATTTCCTCGTGTCTGACTCTGAGACTGTGGTGCTCGTCTCCATTTCTAAGCTGAAGAGCCAGCATTGTCTGCAGACGCTTCCAAGGTCATATGGCTGGCATGACTGCATGGAACGCCATTACCTACCCGCCAAAGCGGTACCTAATGATCTACTCACATTTGCATTTTTTCAAACTGCTAGTTTAGCAGAAGCTGGGGCTAACAGTGGGAGCTCACACCGCTTCCTGGATTTGAACCACCAACCTTTTGGTCAGCAAGGTCAGCAGCTCAGTGGTTTAACATGCTGCACCACCAGGGAGCATTAGGACTGGGTGTTTAATGATATTTATATGTTTTAACTGTTCGCTGCATCGATGTATTGTATTTTATGTTACTGAATGTGGCATTGAATATTGCCATTCTGTATGCTTCTCTGAGTCCCCTTTGCAAGGGTGAGAAGAGCAGGATAGAAATGGAGAAAGTAAATTTATACATTAACTTGCTGTACCCGCCACGGGTTGCTGTGGCCAACCTTCCCTCCCTCTTTCTCTCCTTCTTCCTTTCTCTCCTTCCTTCCCTCCCTCTTTCCTTCCTTCCTTCCCTCTTTTTCCTTCCCTTCTTCTTTCTTCTCTACTTGTTTCTTTCCTCGCTTCCTTTGCTCTTTGGTTCCATCCTTCCTTCTCTTTTTCCTTCCTTTCTTCCCTCCCTTTCTCTCTTTCATTCCTTCTCTCCTTCCTTCCCTCTCACTCTGCTTTCTTCTTTCACTTTTTATTTCCTTCTCTCTTTCTTTCCTCTCCCTCCCTCCTTCTTTCCTTCTTTCTCTCCTTCCTTCCTTCCCCCTTTCTGTGTATATGTGTTTTGTGTGTGCATATGTGTGTATATATTTCTGTATATATTTGTGTATGTGTGTATATGTGTGTGTTTGTATATATATGTGGTTTTGCGCATGAGTTGTAATGTATTTTTTGTTTTTTGGCTTTTTTAGTCCCTTCCGCTGTGTTTTCCAGTGTTTTTATGTGTGACGGTCACTCATTGGCCTGATAGTTGTCTTGTGTCCAAATTTGGTGTCGGGCATATTCCTGTCAAGTTTGGTCCAGATCCATCATTGTTTGAGTCCACAGTGTTCTCTGGATGGAGGTGAACTACAATTCCCAAACTCAAAGTCAATGCCCACCAAACACTTTCAATATTTTCTGTTGGTCATGGGAGTTCTGTGTACCAAGTTTGGTTCAATTCCATTGTTGGTGGAGTTCAGAATGCTCTTTGATTGTAGGTGAACTATAAATCCCAGCAACTACAACTCCCAAATTACAAAATCATAATTTTTTTGAGTGATGGTCACTCCTTGTGTTGTGAGACATTTTGTTGCCAAATTTGGTGTGATTTCGTTCATTGGTTCTTTTGTTTTTAAGGTACTCATTATGCACAGAGCATATTTATATATATAGATTATTGCCTTAATTTCTCTAAACTGTAACATTTCAAGGATATGTTTTTTTGGAGCTGCGGTGAGTGGCAGGAGGTTGCAACAGACTGGGGCCGAAGGACACAACATGTTCTGTAATGGAGAGACGTCCCGTCTTTAATGAACTTAACTTGGGGAGGGGTGTTAGCAAAAGGTGGAAGGGAATAGGATTATTCTTGCCCTCTTAATCCTGCGAGAGGCCTCTTGGGGACGCAACCAGAACTCCCAGGGATGGATCAACTGGATGGACGTCTCGATGCCGAGCTGCCAAAAACGTAATTGCAAAAAGCTGGGGAAGAAGGATGGGGAGGCGGTTGGAGAGCGGGAGGCAGATGGAGGCTTCCATTTCCCTGCTTATTCCTTTTGCAAAGCTATTTGTCAGGAGCAGAGCTTTGTGAATTAAAGCCTCCAGGTGTTCAGGCAGAACATCGGAGTGAGTGTTAAAAGTAGGTGCCTCCTCACCAGGATGAAACCGATGAGGAACCAGCTGCCCAGCGGATAAAAAGAGATCCAATCTCCCTGCAGATAATGACTTGCAACCCATCATCCTCAAGGCGAGAGCAGCTGCAACCCATTCCATCAGTCTAGGTCTGCCCTTGACTATATGTCAGGGTGCAATGCACATCTGCTCAGAATGCACACGATGCACACTGGTGTACGATGGACATTTCTCCAACCTCCTTCGACCATGCAGGGAGGACAATCCTTCCTGACAGATGGTCATCCAGCCGATGCTCAGAAGCCTCCAGAGAAGGAGACTCTGCAAGACTCTCAGGAAGCACATGCCACATCTCTAGCCACCAGGAAGTTCTTCCTAATGTTTGGGAGGAATCTTTCTTCTTGTAGATTGAATCCATTCCTCCATCGTGTACTAGTCTTTAGAGCAGCAAAAACAAGCCTGGCTCCCTCCTCAATATAGAACCAACTATATAAATAAAAATGTAATGTGGAATTAACATAATCCAAAAAACAGGATTATGTTTTTTGGATTATTGCGGGACCAAGAGCAGGGCCTTCCCAGAAGATCTTAGTTTCTGCAGTTGTTCTGTCGCGCACTGGGCTTGAAACTAATTGCTTTTAAAACAGGACGTACAACTTTAGCCCAGCGGGAAATTCGCAAGGATTTTCACTATAAACAGTCTCTAGAGGGCTTGTAAAATATAACAGTCTTTTATTGGTGAACAATCAACAGAAACTTCTTTTGTCTTCAAAAGGTTAAACAAATGCTTCCAGGCTTTGTGCAACTGGTGGCTTCTAACTGTTACTTTACTCTAAAAGAAAATCCCTTTCCAAACTTCTCCCAGGCTAACTGTGATCCTAAAACTAACTGATGTGGATCCACTACCGGGCTGAACTGCGTCTCAAAACCGAGTGGACCTACCAGTAGGCCTGTAGTCACTTAGCTGGAGTTCTTGATGTTTAAAGCTGTTATTCCCTCCGAAATTCCTCAGGGCTGTAAGGCTGTTTCCCTGGGAACCTTTGGGAATCTTTAGATGCTCTTAAGACTGTTCTCCCCCGGGAGTCTTAAGGGTTGAAGCCTTTGTACAGGAGAAGTCTGTATACGTCCTGTACATTGACTTTCCTTGCTGAGACTGACTGAAATGGCTCCCTTCCCTTCTCAATTGTCCTGAACAGGGGGCGGAACCAAACTTAATGATGATGGACAGGGGGCCTGCCCTATAACTGCAAACTTTAACAGGAAGCCACCCTTCTGCAGAATCCCAAGCCTTGGGCTGCAAGCAAACACTTAATACAAGGCAAATAAAGTGGGAGCTTCTGGTACAGCTGTACCAGCACAGCAGTGGTTCATAAAGGGAGATGCGTTCGGACAGGTAAACCAGGCCGGGGCCATTTAGGGCTTTATAGGCACAAACAGGACTTGCAGATCCTCTATCTGTCTTGTACTTGCAAACAATCAGAGCCACCAGATAGTCACACACAACATAGGCAGATACTCACACTGAGTCACACAGGAGAGAGAGAGCTGGATTATTTCATCTTCCTTATATAGCTACTTGCTGACAGGTCATCAGTAAGGGACACTGGCTGGTGCAACCCCTTTGCAATAACCCTCACATGATTATGACTCAGCCATCACCACGCCTCCTTAGGTATGACAATCACAGTCATATCCAGGTGCTTATTTATTTATTTATCGTGTCAGGAGCAACCAGACATTTGTATTACATTTTTAACAAAACAAACAAACAAACAGACAAAACACAATGTTTGCAAGCTTGGTAGTTGATTAAATGTCCTTTGACCAGTATCTGGCCACTTGGAGTGCCTCTGGTGTTGCCGCAAGAAGGTCCTCCATGGTGCATGTGGCAGGGCTCAGGATGCATTGCAGCAGGTGGTCAGTGGTTGGCTCTTCTCCACACTCGCATGTCATGGACTCCACTTTGTGGCCCCATCTCTGAAGGTTGGCTCTGCATCTCATGGTGCCAGAGCACAGTCTGTTCAGCCCTCCAAGTCGCCCAGTCGTCTGTATGCCCAGGGGGGAGTCTCTCATTTGGTATCAGCCATTGGTGAGGTTCTGGGTTTGAGCCTGCCACTTTTGGACTCTCACTTGCTGAGGTGTTCCAGTGAGTGTCTTTGTAGATCTTAGAAAATGATTTCTTGATTTAAATCGTTGATGTGCTGGCTGATACCCAAACAAGGGATGGGCTGGAGATGTCTCTGCCTTGATCCTTTCACTATTGGCTGCTACTTCCCGGTGGATGTCAGGTAGTGCGATACCAGCTAGACAGTGTAGTTTCTCCAGTGGTGTAGGGCGCAGACACCCGTAAAAATGCAGCATGTCTCATTAAGAGCCACATCCACTCTTTGAGCGTGGTGAGATGTGTTCCACACTGGGCATGCATACTCAGCAGCAGAGTAGCCAAGCGCAAGGGCAGATGTTTTCACTGTGTCTGGTTGTGATCCCCAGGTTGTGCCAGTCATCTTTCGTATGATATTGCTTCTAGCACCCACCTTTTGTTTGATGTTCAGGCAGTGCTTCTTGTAGGTCAGAGCACGGTCCAGAGTGACTCCCAGGGATTTGGGTGCGCTGCAATGCTCCAGTGGGATTCCTTCCCAGGTCATCATCCTCAGAGCTCGGGATGCTTGTCTGTTCTTAAGGTGAAAGGCACCTGTCTGTGTTTTAGATGGATTAAAGATCAGCTGGTTTTCCCTGTAAGAGGCAGTAAGAGCACCTAGAGCTTCGGAGAGCTTCTGTTCAACCATCTGAAAGCTCCCTGCTTGAGCAATAATGGCATGATCATCAGCATAGATGCTATCAATATAACACATGTTCATCAAACAGTATTTTGTTCTATAATTAGAAATGCTGTGCTTTTTCAATCTAACAAAGAGGACCATCTCCATCTCTTTTTGAGATGGACACAGATGACCCCAGCGTGCCTTCCTTCCCCTCCTTCTCCCTCTCCTGCCAAAGGACTCTAGCAGAGAAGTGAGCATCTCCCATGACAGGCAATCCAGCGCTGTGCCATCACACCTCACTGCCTTAATTTGGCTATAGATCCCTCCTTGTGCCTCAAAGTGAAGAGCGATCGATGCTAATTAATTAAGGGCTGGAACCTGCCAGCCTCCCTCATAAGCGATGCCCAGGGAAGGTTGGCAAATGGTGCCTCCCGAGCAGTTTTTTTAAAAGCAGCTGTCGCTTGCTGTATTTCATCAAGACGCAGAAAACCCCGGAGCGAGATTTTCACAGAAACGCAACCTCTTACTTGCGACTGGTTCATCAGAGCTAACGAGTGTTTACGCCACAGCTGTGGCTTCATTAGGCATCTTCATCTCCTTCGGTGGAGCCTCCTTCTCGGGAGGTTTTTAAGCAGATGCCTCTATCCAAGATGGACACTCTCCGATTCCTAGCAATCAGCAAAGCCTCTTGAATGCAGAATCGATCACGCTCAATCCATCACTCCATTACACAGGCTAATTGATCAGAGCGCAATGGGAAAGCATCCCTGCCAAACCCAAACCAGGAAATCCATGCAGAGTCCGGATAGAAGTGATGGCACAAGATGTCTCAATGGTGTCCCAAAATATATAGTCTTCATAGAATACTTGAACCACAATCTGTACAGAAATAAAAATGTAATGTTTATTTGTGGGATTAACATAGCTCAAAAATCAACTGATACAAAATTTGGACACAAAACACCTCTCAGGCCAACGAGAGACCATCACTCATAAAAACACGTAAGAACACAGCAGAAAGAACTTAAAAGCCAAAAAAGCAAAAAGATGCTACAGCACATGTGCAAAAACAACTCCCCCGGCAAACAACACACACAATAGCATACCCATACTCTCTTCTGGACTACAGTTCCCAGTATCCCCTAGACCAGGCCCTTTAGGAGAGGAGGATGATCCAAATGCACTGCTTCCAAGATGCAAGCTTTCTTCTCCTTGGATTTCTTTGAGAGCATCCCAATCCCGGCAGATTTCCAATTTCCCATTCCTGGACTGCAACTTCCAGCAATCCTCCAGATAGATAAATTAGATAGAAATAGATAGGTAGGTAGATCAATCAGGAGGACTGCTGGGAGTTAAGTCCAAGAATAGGTAGAAAAGGAAGAAAGGAAAGAAAGAAAAAGATAGGGTAAGGAAGGAAAGAGGTAGAGAAGGAAGGACGGAAGGAGAGAAGGAAAGAAAAACAAGGGGGAAAGTAAGTAAAGAGGGAGGGGGGAAGGAAGGAAAGAAAGAAAGAAGAGAAAGGGGGAGGGAAGGTTGGCCACAGCAACACATAACAGAGGATGGCTAGTCTATATAAATAAAAATGTAATGTTCGTTTGTGGGATTAACATTATTCAAAAACCACTGGGCGAATTCCACCCAGACGAAGATCCACCCAGAGGAAAAGTGTTCTTGCCATACATCAAGGGCACCACTGACCGCAGAGGGAAGCTGAGGAGGAAACACAACATACAAACTATCTACAGACCCACCAAGGAAATCCAACAAATGCTACGTTCAACAAAGGACAAGAGGGATCCTCTCACTTCTGCAGGAGTCTACCGTGTACCATGCAGCTGTGCACAAGAAGTCTACATCGGGACCACCAAACGCAGCAGCATTGCCCAGACACCCATCAAGGAACATGAAAGGCACTGCAGACTCCTTCAACCAGAGAAATCAGCCATAGCAGAGCACCTGAGGAACCAGCCTGGACACAGCAGATGATTGGAGAACACAGAAATGCTGGACCGCTCTCACAACCACCATGTCAGGCTACACAGAGAAGCCATTGAAATCCACAAGAAGCATGTGGACAATTTCAACAGAAAGGAGGAAACCATGAAAATGAACAAAATCTGGCTACCAGTATTTTAAAACTCTAAAATTACAACAGCACAACAACAGAGAGGAAACAAACAAGGACATCTAATCACCTCTCAACAAAAGATTGCTCCAGGCTCTATCAGACCATTATATGCTAATCAAGGTGGTCAGTTGAAACATTCACACCTAGCTCCAGCAGACAAGAGTCCTTTGTCCACCCTGGTCATTCCACAGATATATAAACCCTTTTTCCTATTTCCAACAGACCTCACTACCTCTGAGGATGCTTGCCATAGATGCAGGCGAAACGTCAGGAGAGAATGCCTCTAGACCATGGCCATATAGCCCGAAAAAACCTACAACAACGCAGTCACTAAAATATTTGTTTGTTTGTTTGTTTATTTGCCATACTTTTATCCCTCTCTTCTCTACCCCAAAAGGGGGTCTCAGGGCGGCTTACAATTGCACCAACGTGGCTCAACAACAATTACCTCAAAGTTTAAAAAATTACAACATATTAAACAGAGTTAAAACAAAGTTAAAATTAAAAAACATGCCATCCAAAGTTCATGGTCTGAGTCCATTCCAAGGTCAAATTGCAGAAGTTTTCGATTCACAGTACTGCCCTCCTGATGTTTTGGATGTTAACTCCCAAAATTCCTAACAGCATTCAGCTTCCCAATGGGATTTCTTGAGAGTTGGAAAGGAAACCCCTCTCCTTGGTCAGATATTTTTCTCCTTCCTATTCAAAAGCAAACACGAAAGGCAAGGTCTCGCTGTGAGTGCTGGGAATAAGGCGACCTTCCCCATTCCGGATAATAAACCTCTTTCATGCTAGTACTGAATTAAATCATTGCAATGGAGAAATATTACTGCAAAGTGGAGATATAATGAAAACCCACAATTTTTCTCAGCTTAGCAAAGACGAGGGTGTCTCATCTGGCAATGAGAACTCACCAAGCACGTTGGTGAGACTGTTCACATTCCGGGAGAACTAAATTTAAATGTCAATTTAAAATGCACACTTTCTGGTGCACTTTTGTCTTGCCAGAACTTGAGCTTTTCAAATTGGCTTTGATTCTTATGTGTGTTTTAAGCTTATGTTAGATTTTAACCTATGCATTTTAAATGGTTTTATGTTTATAGTTATTTATTGTATTGCAACCATAAGCATTATTGTATTGTCGAAGGCTTTCATGGCTGGAATCACTAGGTTCTTGTGGGTTTTTTCGGGCTATAGGGCCATGTTCTAGAGCAGTGGTTCTCAACCTTCCTAATGCCACGACCCCTTAATACGCTTCCTCATGTTATGGTGACCCCCCAACCATAAAATTAGTTTCGTTGCTACTTCATAACTCATTTTGCTGCTGTTATGAATAGTAACAGATTGGGGGAGGATATTGATTTTGTCCTGTGGGAGTTGTAGTTGCTGGGATTTAGAGTTCACCTACAATCAAAGAGCATTCTGAACTCCACCAACGATGTAACTGTATCAAACTTGGCATACAGAATTCCCATGACCAACAGAAAATACTGAAAGGGTTTGGTGGCATTGACCTTGAGTTTTGGAGTTGTAGTTCACCTACATCCAGAGAGCACTGTGGACTCAAACAATGATGGATCTGGACCAAACTTGCACAAGCACTCAATACACCCAAATATGGGGTTGGGGGGAGGATTGATTTTGGGAGTTGTAGTTGCTGGGATTTATAGTTCACCTACAATCAAAGAGCATTCTGAACTCCACCAACAATGGAACTGAGTCAAACTTGACACACAGAACTCCCATGACCAACAGAAAATACTAGAAGGGTTTGGTGGGCATTGACCTTGAGTTTTGGAGTTGTAGTTCACCTACATCCAGAGAGCACTGTGGACTCAAACAATGATGGATCTGGACCAAACTTGGCACAAATATTCCATATGCCCACTAGTAGAGTTTGGGGGAAATAGACCTTGACATTTGGGAATTGTAGTTACAGGGATTTATAGTTCACCTACAATCAAAGAGCATTCTTAACTCCACCAACAATGGAACTAAATCAAACTTGGCACACAGAATTCCCATGATCAACAGAAAATACTGAAAGGGTTTGGTGGGCACTGACCTTGAGTTTTGGGAGATGTAGTTTACCTACATCCAGAGAGAACTGTAGACTCAAAGAATGATGGATCTGGACCAAACTTGGCACAAATTCTCAGTATGCCCACTAGTAGAGTTTGGGGGAAATAGACCTTGACATTTGGGAATTGTAGTTACAGGGATTTATAGTTCACCTACAATCAAAGAGCATTCTTAACTCCACCAACAATGGAACTAAATCAAACTTGGCACACAGAATTCCCATGATCAACAGAAAATACTGAAAGGGTTTGGTGGGCACTGACCTTGAGTTTTGGGAGATGTAGTTTACCTACATCCAGAGAGAACTGTAGACTCAAAGAATGATGGATCTGGACCAAACTTGGCACAAATTCTCAGTATGCCCACTAGTAGAGTTTGGGGGAAATAGACCTTGACATTTGGGAATTGTAGTTACAGGGATTTATAGTTCACCTACAATCAAAGAGCATTCTTAACTCCACCAACGATGGAACTAAATCAAACTTGGCACACAGAATTCCCATGATCAACAGAAAATACTGAAAGGGTTTGGTGGGCACTGACCTTGAGTTTTGGGAGATGTAGTTTACTTACATCCAGAGAGAACTGTAGACTCAAAGAATGATGGATCTGGACCAAACTTGGCATGAATTCTCAGTATGCCCACTAGTAGAGTTTGGGGGAAATAGACCTTGACATTTGGGAATTGTAGTTACTGGGATTTATAGTTCACCTACAATCAAAGAGCATTAGAACCCTACCACGGATTGAATTGGGCCAAACTTCCCACACAGAACCTCCATGGCCAAGAGAAAATACTGTGTTTTCTGGTGGTCTTTGGTGACCCCTCTAACACCCCCTCGTGACCCCTCCAGGGGTCCCGACCCCCAGGTTGAGAAACACTGTTCTAGAGGCATTTCTCCTGACGTTTCGCCTGCATCTATGGCAAGCATCCACAGACCTCACTACCTCTGAGGATGCTTGCCATAGATGCAGGCAAAACATCAGGAGAAATGCCTCTAGAACATGGCCCTATAGCCCGAAAAAACCCACAAGAACCTAGTAATTCATTATTGTTGTTGTTGTTCATTCGTTCAATCTTATTATTTTTACTGACACAAAAACACAGTATGTCACAGCAAATGAGATCTATATGCTGGATTTCATATCACAAAATCACAAGTCGAACACTTCCCAGGCGTCTAGGACTGTGTGATGTATTTTATGATGCGCGCAGATCCAAGTTAGGTGGCCTTTTGCAGTTGATAGATCAGGATTTTGTCAATGTTTATTGTTTCCAAATGCCGGCTGAGATCTTTCAGCACGGCACCCCGTGTGCCAATGACCACTGGGACCCCCTGTACTGGTTGATGCCAGAGCCTTTGCAGTTTGATTTTGAGGTCTTGATAGCGGCTGAGTTTTTCCTGTTGTTTTTCCTCAATGCGAGTGTCACCTAAAATGGTGACATCAATAATCCCAACATTTTTCTTTGTCACAATCGTGATGTCTAGTATATTGTGTTCCAGAACTTTGTCAGTCTGGATTCAAAAGTCCCACAGTATTTTTGCATGTTCATTTTCTTCCAAGATGATGATGATGACGTCAATGATGATGACGATTATGGACAATAAATATAAAAGTGCTGGACCACTCTCCCAACCACCATGTCAGACTACACAGAGAAGCTATTGAAATCCACAAGCATGTGGACAATTTCAACAGAAAGGAAGAAACCATGAAAATGAACAAAATCTGGTTACCAGTATTAAAAACTCTAAAATTACAGCAGCAAAACAACAGAGAGGAAACAAACAGGCACATGAAATCACTCTCAACAAAAGATTCCCCCCAGGCGCTTCCAAGCCATTGAATGAAAATCAAGGTGATCAGCTGAAACATTCACGGCTAGCCCCAGCAAACAAAAGTCCTTTGTCCACCCTGGTCATTCCACAGATATATACACCAATTTTTCCTACTTCCAACACACCTCACAACCTCAGGATGCTTGCCATAGATGCAGGCGAAACGTCAGGAGAAAAATTGCCTCCAGAACATGGCCATATAGCCCGGAAAAACCTACAACAACCCAATAAATATAAACTTCACACATGACTTGCTTGTTAGATCAACTTCTAAATCAGTGTTTCTCAACCTTCCTAATGCCGCAACCCTTTAATTCACTTCCTCATGTTGTGGTGACCCCCAACCATAACATTATTTTTGTTGCTATTTCATAACTGTGATTTTGCTACTGTTATGATACATAATGTAAATATCTGATATACACAATGTATTTTCATTCACTGGACCAAATCTGGCACAAATATCCAATATGCTCAAATTTGAATACTGGTGGGGTTGGAGAGGATTGATTTTATCATTTGGAAGTTGTAGTTGCTGGGATTTATAGTTCACCTACCATCAAAGAGCATTCTAAAATCCGCCAATGATAGAATAGAACCAAACTTGGCACACAGAACCCCCATGACCAACAGAAAATGCTGGAAGGGTTTGATGGGCATTGACCTTGAGTTTGGGAGTTGTAGCTCACCAGAGAGAACTATGGACCCCAACCATGATGGATTTGGACCCAACTTGGCATGAATCCTCAATATGCCAAAATGTGAACACTGGTAGAGTTTCAGGAAAATAGACTTTGACATTTGGGAGTTGTAGTTGATGGGATTTATAGTTCACCTACAATCAAAGAGCATTCTGAATTCCACCAAAGATGGAATTGAACCAAACATGGCATACAGGACTCCAATGACCAACAGAAAACACTAGAAGGGTTTGGTGGGCATTGACCTTGAGTTTGGGAGTTGTAGTTCACCTACATCCAGAGAGCACTGTGGACTCAAACAATGATGGATCTGGACCAAACTTGGCACTGATACTCAAAATGCCCAAATATGAACACTGGTGCAGTTTGGGAAAATAGACCTTGACATTTGGGAGTTGTAGTTGGTGGGATTTATAGTTCACCTACAATCAAAGAGCATTCTGAACTCCATCAATGATAGAATTGGGCCAAACTTCCCACACAGAACCCCATGACCAACAGAAAATACTGTGTTTTCTGATGGTCTTTGGTGACCCCTCTGACACCCCCTTGTGACCCTCCCAGGGGTCCTGACCCCTCAGGTTGAGAAATGCTGCTCTAAATGCAGTTTACGATCTGACTCCTTTTGTGAACTTTAAGGGGTTAAAATCTGTTTCATTATCTATATTCTGACTAAATTGCAATAAGAATTTACTGCTGCTTGTAATTCACATGTCTGTGGCTGAAAGGACTTCATTATAAAGTGGTGGACTTTTTCCACTTGGAGATAATTCAAAAGCTATGGATCCTTTTGGTAGGGAGTGGACTAGATGATCTTCGGGGGCCCCTCCCTTTTCTCCGTGATCTCTGGCTCTGCATGCGCCATCTGTCCCGGGCAGACCGGCAGACAGAAAGGGATTGACGGAGTTGTCATCCAAAACATCTGGAGGGATAAAAAGAGAGACCTCGCGGAGGGACTTCCAAATGAGTAAACACGCTCAGGACTCAGCTGTCAGGCAAGATGTTCCACCAGCTCTTAGCCCTATCAATCACTGGCAGACTCACAAACACACACACACATCCTCCATCTCCCTCCTCTTTTCAGATGGAAACAAACCAAGGTGTGCCTCTGGCAGGCAAGCCTAGGACAGATAATCCTCCCTGATTGAACAGAACAAAAGTTTCTGAGCCTCCTGGCCCAGAGATATCCCAACAAGCAAGGAGATGATATAATCCAATGGGGTAAGGACTACGTTTGTGGGAGCGAGTGGCATTGACATGTCTGGTCTGTTCCCAACTCCCTGTCGTAGGACAAAAGCTACAAGATGCAAAACTTTGATTACGCTGGTACATCTATGCTGCAGAACTTCTGAGGATGCCTGCCACAGATGCAGGCAAAACGTCAGGAGAGTATGCTTCTGGAACATGGCCTGAAAAACTTACTTCTTGAAAGTGACATCCAAAATGCCTGGAGGAGCAAAGTTTGGGAACCACTTGTGCTCCCACTGAAACACAGAGTTGGAAGGGATCCCATGGGTCATCTAGTCTCCTTAGCTCCATGTTGGGGTTCCAAAAGTATGGCTATGGTTAAATATTTCAGAACGGTATGAAAAATATATACACATGCAGTGTTTACAGTAGACTCTGCAGATGATGCTTCAGCTGTGCTCCACAAAAGGGGAAATCAGCCTGTTTAGCTGATTTCTGCTCTAATTTCTGATTACTGCTCAAGTAGGGAGCTTTGAGATGGTAGAGCTCTCTGAAGCTCTAGCTGCTCTTACTGCCCATTACAGGGAAAACCAGCTGATCCCTCATCCATCTAAAGCACAGACATGTGCTTTTCATCTCAAAAACAGACAAGCATCCTGAGCTCTGAGGATGACCTGTGCAGGAATCCCACTGGAGCATTGCAGCGCACCCAAATACCTGGAAGTCACTCTGGACCGTGCTCTGACCTACAAGAAGCACTGCCTGAATATCAAGCAAAAAGTGGGTGCTAGAAACAATATCATACGAAAGCTGACTGGCACAACCTGGGGATCACAACCAGACACAGTGAAGACATCTGCCCTTGCGCTATGCTACTCTGCTGCTGAGTATGCATGCCCAGTGTGGAACACATCTCACCACACTAAAACAGTGGATGTGGCTCTTAATGAGACATGCTGCATTATCACGGGGTGTCTGCGCCCTACACCACTGGAGAAATTACACTGTTTAGCCGGTATTGCACCACCTGACATCCGCCGGGAAGTAGCAGCCAATAGTGAAAGGACCAAGGCAGAGACATCTCCAGCTCATCCCTTGTTTGGGTATCAGCCAGCACGTCAACGACTTAAATCTAGAAATAGTTTTCTAAGATCTACAGAGACACTCGCTGGAACACCTCAGCAAGCGAGAGTCCAAAAGTGGCAGGCTCAAACCCAGAGCCTCACCAATGGCTGATAACAGATGAGAGACTCCCCCCTGGGCACACAGAGGACTGGGCGACTTGGAAGGCGCTGAACAGACTGCGCTCTGGCACCACGAGATGCAGAGCCAACCTCAAGAAATGGGGCCACAAAGTGGAATCCATGACATGCGAGTGTGGAGAGGATCAAACCACTGACCACCTGCTGCAATGTAACCTGAGCCCTGCCACATGCAGCAACTCCAGAAGCACTCCAAGTGGCCAGATACTGGTCAAAGGGCATTTAATCAACTACCAAACTTGCAAATTTTGTATTTTGTCTGTTTGTTTGTTTTGTTCTGTTAGAAATGTAATACAATTGACTGGTTGCCCTGACACGACAAATAAATAAATAGCCTGTTTAGCAAGCCTTGCAAATGCTGACGTGTTACCAGTATATATTTGGTTTTTGTATCAGTTTTATATACCTATGCTATGCACCTGGAGTCACAAAACATTTCTCTGGCAGAAAGGGGTCATGAGGATGTCCTATCATGCAGGAATATTATAAGGGGAAAGGTAAAAGTAAAGGTGGTTCCCTGACATTAAGTCCAGTCATGTCTGACTTTGGGGTGTGGTGCTCATCTCTATTTCTAAGCCGAAGAGCCAGCGTTGTCCGTAGACACCTCCAAGGTCATGTGGCCGGCATGACTGCATGAAGCGCCGTTACCTTCCTGCCGGAGCAGTACCTATTGATCTACTCACATTTGCATGTTTTCAAACTTCTAGGTTGGCAGAAGCTAGGGCTGACAGCGGAAGCTCACGCCGCTCCCCGGAATCGAACCTGCGACCTTTCAATCAACAAGCTCAGAAGCTCAGTGCTTTAACCCACTGCGCCACCGGGGGAAAAGACAGGAAGAATACTGTATATTCCTCCTAAAAGGGTACAACTCCTACACAACTTCTCTGGCCACAGGCGATGAGACTGTCGATTTCTTCTTGGCTCCCAATGAATGGAAACCCAAGCAATTCCAACAAAGAACAGAAGCACCAAGGTTCAAGAAGAGTGGCACCTCTTGACTGGCAGGAATAGACCAGCTGGGCCTTTCTTGCAGTGGTCTAGATGCCCTCTAAGTCCCCCAATCTGGCTATTCTCAGCTGCTGGGAGAAGGGCTTCACCTGGGGACCTTCCCTTCCGCTCCGCAGGCATGCAAGCAAGCCAGGCCACCTCCATTATTCAGCCTTAAGAGAGAGAGGGAGACACAAAGCACCGAAGTGCCCGGAGGCTCTCTCTCTTCCCCCTGCCTTTAAAATATACATGGGTGTTTGTTTGTGTGCTGGCAGGTAGCAGGCAAACAAAGCCGCAATGACAGCTTTGGGGAGGCTCCGGTTGGTCACCGGCCAGCTCTCTGCTTGGCAACGCTTCCCAGCAGATGCATCGCGAAAACATCAGGGCTGAAGGGAGCGTGGCAAAGGAAACCTTGGAAAAACTTTCTGATTGCCGCTTGGGTTCCTCCTGTTGCTTGAGGCGACTCTCGTGAGACTTTGAAAAGGCTCTTCTCCGGTAGCATTTGTTTTCATGCTGAGCTGCCCGGAGGGCTTCCAGTGGACCAAAAAAGCCAGGATTAAAATTTAAACACTGATCAAATAAGTCCAACAACCAGCCCATGCTCCTCCATCATCTCCGGCTGTGGGTTTACCATCTTGGTTCTCTTTGAGCTTTTGCAGGCACGACATTGAAGGGCTAGGCTCCTTAAACTGAAAAATGCCACAAGGTGGGACTCCAGTGAATCTAAGGGTCGGTACCATCTAATTCCCAAACAGTGCTGTTCCTGGTCTTTCCAAAGATTCTTTTGGAGTGAGCCCTGACAGATGCTGCTGTTGGAATAGGTGCTTTGCTGGTGGTAAATGATGGATAGGCACGCTAGACGGTGCCTAAGAAGGGTGTCCAGTATGGCCAAAGGTAAAAGGCAAAGAGAGCCAAAGTGATTTTAGGTTGTGCCAATAGGAGTGTAGTGTCTACATTGAGGGAAGTTATAGTCCCAACTCCAAGGCACCCATGACATCATGCCTAACACATCTGGACTTCAATGTCAGTGTTGTGACTCATCTGGAATCAGAGAGTGTTTCTGATGAGGATGATGGGGCTCAGGTTCACAAGTTTGGTTCAAAATGTCCCTGTTATAGACAGTGAAGAAAAGCAGTTTCCTACAGTAAGGCATGAGAGTGTTGATGCTGAAAATAGTCAGATGCAGTTTGACTCAGAGAAGAAGGATAGCTCTCAGCCTGGTTCTCAGCCTGATAATGAGCAGGCAGGGAAACAGGCCAAGACTAACGAACAGACTGACCTTGACGATATGGGAACTTTAGATCAGGCTGAACGGTTGGAATTCCGAATTCGAAGGAGTGAAAGAATAGCTAACAAGAGGGAGGCCAGAGAAACGCCTTCAAGTTTTGCAAAGGATATTAAACAGTGTGTTTGAGACCAGATCTTTGTCAAAGCAACTTTGCATTTACCTAAGGAGCTTGCCTAAACTAGGCTGGATTATCTTGCAGTTTTGTTGTTCATGGTTCCAGGAATTTGTCATGTTCTCTTGGGTTTTGCTTTGCTGATGCCTTTATGGATTACGCTTCAAGTGCTATGTTATATTGATCTTTTGGAATATTATCCTTTGCTTTTAAGATTTTTTTCCTTTTATTTTTAAGAAACCATAAAGACTACTGGCTGTGTGCAGTTTGGTGTTCTTCAGCAAGGTGAATCTATTCTGAGGTGCAACAGTCTTGTAACAAATCCTCTGAGAATATCTAATTTGCCTGCTTTTCACACCCTGCGTTCTCAGATCTAATCTGCACTCCCTTGAAAACTCCTTGGCTTCCCAAGGCCTTTTCTCAAATGAACTGGTACTTTCATTTTCCCCTGTTGTGTGCCGTCTTGATGAAGGAGGGATGGACGTGGCACCTTTCCCCCAAGGGATTGCTTCTTGCCCTCCTATAGGAAACTGGAACTCCCAAAAACCCAAAACACTGTAAATAGCTCAAGATAAGTTTTATTTATCACAAAGTCATTTCTTCAAAGCAATGAGCTGGAAAACTATAGAGGGGTGAAGGAAAACATACGTTACAGTCTCAATTAGTCCTGGGTCCAAGGGGTTTGAAGCTGAGAAGCCTTTCTAGGTTTCCTCTTTCCTCAATGGCTGTGAATGCTGGAGCAAACCACAACCCCAGTTCAGATGGCCTATGTTTGAAGACTCAGGATCTTCCTCTGATGTCAAAAGAACCGGTTTGAAGGCGTTTGAGACTTCCAATGTCGTTCAGGTTGGTCTGAACATGAAGCACAAGTCTCAAGGGTAAAAAACCTCAGAACTGGTGCTGAGAGGTAACTTAAATCAGGGTCTTTTAGAGTCAAGTCTCTTACTCACGTCCATCTGGTAGAAATCTGATGGCAGAATGAAAAGAAAGGAAGCACTCCCCTCCTGCAGGAAGAGGTGGAGCTAAACAGTACTGATTGACAGCTATAAGTAACCAATCCATCCAATTATACATAAGCAGGGTAAAAGGGCAGGATTAAGCATGATACAACAGTTTAAATCTTGCAACTAACAGTTCTACACATAGGTGGCGCCACTCGCGCTGTCACAGTTACAGTCCCAACTCCAAGGCACCCATGACATCATGCCTAACACATCTGGACTTCACTGTCTTGTAACAAATGCTCTGAGAATATCTAGTTTGCCTGCTTTTCTCACCCTGCGTTCTCAGATCTAATCTGCACTCCCTTGAAAACTCCTTGGCCTTTTCTCAAGGGAACTGGTACTTTCATTTCCCCCTGTTGACTGGGAACAATCTAAAGAATTCATAACATCAGCCTTGTTGGTCTGACCCCCCCCCCCCCCCCCCCCCCCAACACTCACAGGCTTCTCATTTTGGAACCCCTCACCCCCCTCATCCTCTGAACATTCAGAAAAACCATGGTTACTCCTTTGAAAGGATGTCCCATTGTGGAGGAAGGAGCCAGCTCGTTGGCTCTAGAGACAAGGACACAATGGTGCAATGGATTCAAACTGCAGGAAAAGAGATTCCACCTAAACATTACGAAAAAACTTTCTAACAGTAAGAGCTGTTTGGCAGTGGAGCTCACTGCTTTGGAGTTGTGGTGGAGTTTTATTCTCTGGAGCTTTTAAAGCAAAGTATGGATGGCCATCTGTTGGGAGCGCTTGGATTGTGCCTTCTTGCCTGGCAGACGGGGGTTGGACTGGATGGCCTCTGGAGGTGTCTTCCTCTTTTAGCATTCAATGCACCCACAATGATTCTGCCTCCCCGTGGAGTGCATTTGGTAAGAACAGACTGCTTGCCATCCATCCCGGAGAGAGGGAGAGGGAGACATCCCCCTCGGGTGAGGAATCGCAGGGCCTAATTGCTTATTGCTGGTTACTAAGCTACGGGATGCCAGCCTCTCGGACACCCATCGATATATTAACCTGGGCATGCGGCCCGGACAAGCTCATTCATTTCCAAGGGTGTTTATCTCCCTCCTTGTCTCCTCTCTGGGGAGAAAACATAATTATTATTTAAACGTGAGTTAATTTCAGCCAAGGTGTTGATCAATAAAGGAGCCCTACTCTTAGGGAGGGAAAAAAAAGAGAGAGAAAGGCAGGAAAGCATGCTCAGCTCTGGGAGGACTCAATTATGGTGATGGGGCTCTGGAAAACGAGGGAGAGAAAAACATTCAGGCTGGGTCAGAGTTGTGGAGATGTGGAGGCCGTGACAGACTTTGTATTTCTAGGCGCAAAGATGACTGCAGATGCAGACTGTGGCCAGGAAATCAGAAGACGCTTCCTTCTTGGGAGGAGAGCAATGTCCAGTCTCGATAAAATATTGAAGAGTAGAGACATCAGACTGGCAACAAAGATCCATTGCCTAGTCAAAGCCATGGTCTTCCCTGTAGTCACCTACGGATGTGAGAGCTGGACCTTAGGGAAGGCTGAGCGAAGGAAGATCGATGCTTTTGAGCTGTGGTGTTGGAGGAAAGTTCTGAGAGTGCCTTGGACTGCGAAGAAGATCCAACCAGTCCATCCTCCAGGAAATAAAGCCCGACTGCTCACTGGAGGGAAAGATACTAGAGACAAAGTTGAAGTACTTTGGCCACATCATGAGGAGACAGGAAAGCCTAGAGAAGACAATTATGCTGGGGAAAGTGGAAGGCAAAAGGAAGAGGGGCCGACCAAGGGCAAGATGGATGGATGGCATCCTTGAAGTGACTGGACTGACCTTGAAGGAGCTGGGGGTGGTGACGGCCGACAGGGAGCTCTGGTGTGGGCTGGTCCATGAGGTCACGAAGAGTCGGAGACGACTGAACGAATGAACAACAACAAGAGTTGGGGTCCACAGCCCACCCCCAAAATGCAGGATCTTTGGAATCTGCAAATGCCAGAAAGCTTGGAAGAAATCGATCTGCTGCATAGTCCTTCTGAAAGTTTCTGCTCCGGTCCAGAAAGGCAAACGCCAGATTCCTGTTCGTGCCATACACTTGGGGCAAGTTCCCTTAGGCCGGACTGCTTTATTTTGATTTCCGGCAGTTATGTGATGAGCAATTTCAGCTGTCCAAAGCAGAGCAGCCCAAATGGTCTAAGGTTTAGCAGCCAAGCCCTAGGAGAAGTGGCCGAGGGAGCTGGGGATGTTTAGCTTGGAGAAGGAAAGGCTGAGAGAGAACGCGAGAGCCGTGTTTCCATTTCTGAAAGGATGTCACATTTGGAAGATGCTCTATAGTTCTATGTTCTATAGAAACACTGTTCTATAGTGAAAAGATGGAGTGTAACAACAACAACAACAACAACAACAACTTGTCTTGTCTCCCCCACTATTACATTTCCATGATAGGAGTCTGGCATTAGAAGAGAGAGGGGAAAATCCTCTCTGCTTAGTTTCTCTTCCTTACATATGTAATTACTCGACTGTATAATTTTAACATGCTTTTAAAAATCTGTCTCTGTCTTTGGAATATTTCAAATATTTTGACTGTTGTCCTGACGTTTATCACTTCCCGTTTTGGAGTGTTGGGTGGAACTGCAGTTTTCGTGGGCTGAGTTTTGTTTCAAACGATAAGAATGTTGTTAATTGCTAAATGTTTGGTTTGCGTTCTTCGCTGCGTTGAGCTCCCAGGAGGAATGGCAGCAGCTTTGGAATAGAAATAATAAAGCACCATTCCCCATCCAAGCAAGGATATAATATATAGAATCATAGAATCAAAGAGTTGGAAGAGACCTCATGGGCCATCCAGTCCAACCCCATTCTACCAAGAAGCAGGAATATTGCATTCAAATCACCCCTGACAGATGGCCATCCAGCCTCTGTTTAAAAGCTTCCAAAGAAGGAGCCTCCACCACACTCTGGGGCAGAGAGTTCCACTGCTGAACGGCTCTCACAGTCAGGAAATTCTTCCTCATGTTCAGATGGAATCTCCTCTCTTGTAGTTTGAAGCCATGGCTCCATTTTGTCCTAGTCTCCAGGGAAGCAGAAAGGAGGCCTGCTCCCTCCTCCTCCCTGTGGCTTCCTCTCACATATTTATACATGGCTATCATATCTCCTCTCAGCCTTCTCTTCTTCAGGCTAAACATGCCTAGTTCCTTAAGCCGCTCCTCATAGGGCTTGTTCTCCAGACCCTTGATCATTTTAGTCGCCCTCCTCTGGACACATTCCAGCTTGTCAATATCTCTCTTGAATTGTGGTGCCCATAATTGGACACAATATTCCAGGTGTGGTCTAACCAAAGCGGAATAGAGCATGGGGAGCATGACTTCCCTAGATCTAGACACTATGCTCCTCTTGATGCAGGCCAAAATCCCATTGGCTTTTTTTGCCGCCACATCACATTGTTGGCTCATGTTTAACTTGTTGTCCACGAGGACTCCAAGATCTTTTTCACACGTACTGCTCTCGAGCCAGGCATTGTCCCCCATTCTGTCTCTCTGCATTTCGTTTTTCCTGCCAAAGTGGAGTATCTTGCATTTGTCCCTGTTGAACTTCATTGTGTTAGTTTTGGCCAATCATCTCTCTAATCTGTCAAGATCGTTTTGAATCCTGCTCCTGTCCTCTGGAGTATTGGCTATCCCTCCCAATTTGGTGTCGTCTGCAAACTTGATGATCATGCCTTCTAACCCTTCATCTAAGTCATTAATAAAGATGTTGAACAGGATCAGGCCCAGGACGGAACCCTGCGGCACTCCGCTTGTCACTTCTTTCCAAGATGAAGAGGAGGAAGCATTGGGGAGAATCACACTCTAGGTTTGTCCATTTAACCAATTACAGATCCATGCTTATGAAATGCTAAGTAGCATTTCATAAGCTGGATCTACATTGCAGGATTAATGCAGTTTGGCACCACTTCAAATGCCATGACGGTCCCATCTGAACTTGCAGAAGTATTTAATTGCGAAGCTTTAGAGCGACGAGAGTTTGAACTTTGGGGGTTGCACAGATTGGGAGGAGACAAGTCCCATTCGAAGCAGGAATCTGAACACGCTTGTGAGTTTCTTTAAGCATTTGGAGAACTGATTTGGGGTGTGGGTTTGCAATGTCAGACCGTTTGAGAGCCTTGAGTGATAATGTCCTACGCAGATGTATTTTTTGAGCCTTCTAATGTTCACACACTCAAGAAAGAGGAATTACCCAATTACAACTATGCTCCAAATAGGCTGCATGCTCTCCAACTCATGTGTCAAACTCAAGGCTTGCAGGCCAAATCTGGCCCTCCACGGCCTTTTATGTGGCCCTTCAGACTTTGGACGACAACTCTTGTATTCCTCCCCATTAGACATCAAGATTAGAGCAGATGGGAGTTGTGATACATCTGGAAGGCTGCAGCTTGGTCTGTTGAGTCAGGAGAGTGAGATTTGGATTGAGATACAAGGCTTGTGGATATGGTGGCTGGTTTTAAAATGTCCTTTAATCTTTCCCCAACCTCAGGGTCACAAGGGCTGTTGAGTTGCAATTGCCATCATCCCCTGCCCACATGGTAAATAATAGGGCTGGGCGGTTTCGTTTCGTTAATTCGTAATTCGTTAATAATTCGTTATTTTTTTCAATTACAAAACGATAACGAACCATTCTGGAGCAATTATTTAAAAAAAAGAATTTTCAAAAACGTTTTGTAAATGCTTCGTATTTCGATATTGTATTCGTTTCGTTATTGTTTTGAGGTCGTTTCGTTATTATTTCCGCATGTCTGGGCCAGTTTTATGGTTTAATTAGTGAAAAAAAATTATAATATCACACCAACAGTCAACAACAGAGGGAGAGGGAAGCTTCAGAAGGTTTTGGAGGTTTTTTAGCGTATTTCGCTGTCGCGTCCGCCATTAACGAATCGATTCGTTATTGTTTCGGAAATCGATTCGTTAATTTTTTACCATTTACGAAATTTCGTAAATATCGAACTTTTTAAAAGGAAAATTTTGTAATTATTTTAAATATCGAAACAAAAAAAAACCCCAAATACAAATCGATTTTAGAAACAAATTTTTCCGTTGTTACCCAGGCCTAGTAAATAAAAATGATAGGAGTTGTAATCCAATGACATGGGACTGATTGCATTGAATTTCCCATCATCCTCTGTCCATATGTCAGATTAATATAAAATGATTGGAGTTGTCATCCAATAATTTTTGGGGACTGATTGAGTAGCAACTCCCATCATCCCCTGCCCACATGGTGAATTAATAAAAATGATGGGAGTTGTCATCCAATAACATCTGGGGACTGATTGTGTTGCAATCCCATCCCTGTCTGCATGGCAGATTAATAAAATGATGGGAGTTGTCATCCGATAACATCTGGGAACTGATTGCATTGCAATTCCCATCATCCCCCAACCACATGGTGGATTAATAAAATTATGGAAGTTGTCATCCAATAACATCTGGGGACTGGTTGTGTTGCAATTCCCCTCATCCCTTGTCCACATGTCAGATAATATAAAATGATGGGAGTTGTCATCCAATAACATCTGGGGATGTTATTGTGTTGCAATTCCCCTCATCCCCTGTCCACATGTCAGATAATATAAAATGTTGGGAGTTGTTATCCAATAACATCTGGGAACTGATGCCATTGCAATTCTCATCATCCCCCAACCACATGGTGGATTAATAAAAATGATGGGAGTTGTCCTCCAATAACATCTAGGGACTGATTGTGTTGCAATTCCCCTCATCCCCTGTCCACATGGCAGATTAATAAAAATAATGGGAGTTGTCATCCAATAACATCTGGGGACTGATTGAATTGCAATTCCCATCATCCCTTGTTTGCATTGCAGATGAATTAAAAATGATGGGAGTTGTCATACAATCACATCTGGGGACCCAAACTGGGTATAAACAAAAGAGTACAGACCACTATGAACAAAAAAATACAGTTGCCCCTCTGTATCCATGGATTTGCGGTCCATGGATACAATGAGCCATTGAAGGCAAATAGTTGCTGATTTTGTCACATACTACAGTATTTTAGCTACAACATTGTGGTGTGGTCTAGAACAGGAGAACATCTATGGCGATGCCATCATGAATTACTAACCACAGCGATGTCACTAAGAGGAATACAGCCTACGTCTTGTTTGGAAGCCTTACGAAGGAGAGACACACATACAAAGCAACCTGCTCTGATTCAGACAAATCCTAACAACCAACAAGGACAACAACTTTTTCTCACCCACCTCTCCCAAGGGACCAAGGTGGGAAGCAAAAACAAATGACATAACACATGAGGTCAGCTTTTTAAAAATCAATAAAACCAATCCATATGAAAATCAATCAATAAATATGATAACAATGCGACCCTCATTCATATCCATGGGGGAAATGATCTTGAACTTAATGTGGAAACAAGAAACTGTGGATAATAGTGAACCCCATTGAAATAGAGTCCCTGAAGAAGACTAGAGAAGTATCTTTTCTAAGAAATTGCTAGGTTATATTTTGTTGGATGCAGATAAGTTAAACTGAAGGTACCTGTTCTATGAGTACAGGGATTGTACTATGTAAAAATAATCTGGGTAGGCTGCTGGAAGACACTGGTCTCCATTGCTGTTATAAATTCAGACAGTTGTCTTTGGTTCTCAAAGCTTTTTTGGCAGGTCATTCCTCAATTTGTGGGCAGCTGAAGAAAATGTACTGGTTGGATTAATTGAATTGCTAGGTTATATTTTGTTGGATGCAGATAAGTTAAACTGAAGGTACCTGTTCTATGAATACAGGGATTGTACTATGCAAAAATAATCTGGGTAGGCTGCTGGAAGACACTGGTCTCCATTGCTGTTATAAATTCAGACAGTTGTCTTTCGTTCTCAAAGCTCTTTTGGCAGGTCATTCCTCAATTTGTGGGTGGCTGAAGAAAATGTACCATTGTCGGATTAATTGAATTGCTAGGTTATATTTTGTTGGATGCAGGCAAGTGGAACTGAAGGTACCTGTTCTATGGGTACAGGGATTGTACTATGCAAAAATAATGTGGGTAGGCTGCTGGAAGACACTGGTCTCCATTGCTGTTATAAATTCAGACAGTTGTCTGGTTCTCAAAGCTCTTTTGGCAGGTCATTCCTCAATTTGTGGATGGCTGAAGAAAACGTCGCATTGTCAGATTAATTGTGGGTGACTAAAGTAAATGTTTGCATGGATGGACTTTATAGAAAAAGGTGGCCTCATAGGTAACATGGACCCAAACCATGTAGGACCTTTAATGGTAAGAGCCAACACCTTCCATCTTGCCTAAAACCCAATTGCTATCCTTGTATTTGCAAGGGATACATTCCCAGACTTGGCAAGGATTCACAAAACCATAGATAATTACGAACACGATTGAAAAGAAAGCTTTCCAGCCTAAGAGCACTGGAGGACCTAGAAGATGCCTACAGAGGATGTTATTATATTGCTTTTATTGTCATTGTATTACTTTTACTGTTAGCTGCTTTGGGTTCCTTTTTAGAGAGATAGAAATAATAGACAAACAAACCAACTGTGCTTATTGATCACATGGACCATATTATATTGTACAAAATTTCCCAATGTGGCTTAAACCAGAAATAATTGCATGCATCACCCAACCGTTGCACAGCTACTTGGAAGCCACACTGGTTGCCTCAATCCACATCCAAAGAAGGTGCAAATTCCATCAATGACGCAAGGTATCTCTGATGGAAAAAGACGACATCTCACCCTAAGGTTGAGTGGAAAGGAAAGAAGGGATGCCCACTTACCTTGCTGGCTGTGCCTCTGGACATAACCTAGAGCTGCTGCTGCTGCGAGGACCACCCAACACAATGCCGAGACCGGGAAAGCCATCTAGAGAAGAAGACAAACAAAACAGGTCAGTGGGACCAAAGCTGAAGGTGAAGAGGTGGATGGTAGGCAGAAGAAGGGAGGAGAAGTGTAGGATGGAGGTTTTTGTATTACAGGAGAGGTTGAATCTGCTCCAGGTTTTGGTCAGAACTTGAAAGGAGCTCCTCAAGGCAAAGAACCACCAGACCCTTCAATGGGTACCCTAGATATTTATTTATTTATTTATTTATTTATTTATTTGCTTTATTTGTATACCGCATTTTTCAGCCTAAACAGGTGACTCAATGCGGTTTACAGGTACAGTTATCAAACGGTGTCAGTGCAATTAAAAACATAACAGTGCAACAAACAGGATCAACAACATCAATCCACAATAGTTAGCAAACCAAACAAGACAAGTCAACAAAACAAACATAACATAACGCCTCAGTTGAATCAGATCCGTTCTCATAATCATTGTGCCATTCCTATGTTCCATTTACCGTCTTCCTTTGATTGGTTGCACTGCTTAACCGAACGCTTGTTCATAAAGCCAGGTCTTAACCATTCTCCTAAACGTCAGCAACGAAGGTGCCTGTCTGATGTTTGCCGGTAAGGCATTCCATAGCCGAGGGGCCACCGCTGAGAAGGCCCTGTCTCTCGTCCC
>NW_026845477.1:4893376-4916146 GCF_025583915.1 Anolis sagrei ordinatus | reverse complement strand
AGGTCTCTTCCAACTCTTTGATTCTATGATTCTATGTTCGTGCAGTTGTACGGGCCACCAAAGTGCATCACAAGCACAATAGTCAATCCTGTTTATCTCATGTGCAATGTGGATCCATGCACAACGGCATGTCACCGACAACCATACTTTGGCCTCCGGAGGCATGCATAAGACACCAACATAAATCCAGACAATGTGAGTTAATCCCAAGGCAGGATTTGAATGTGTGCCTTCCAACACAGGCACTGAATGCACATTTCCAAGAATGTGTTCCTCTTTGCATTGGGGAGAGAGGTTTTCAAGTTGGATCCCCTTCAAGGGAGACAAACCAGAAATTCTTTCTGTGCACCTTGCACTACTTTTTGGTGTGCCTTTGCCTTTTGGAAGGGCACCATAAGCCTATGCAATTCCAAACAAAAAAATAAATAGTAAATCAGGGAATGACCTTCCGTTGGGCGGGATGGGATGCTGAGGGGGAGAGCCTAGTGCCTCCCCTTGCCTGGCTCCCTCCCAATGGTTGCTTGAAATCAATGTGTTTCAGAAGAAAAGACGCTTCTTCTGCTTTGACGGAAAATGTCACCTTGGTTCGGCTGAAAGAAACCGAAACAAAACATCTCGTGTCTCAATGTTTTACTTCATGTCAGTTCAAAGCACTTTAGGTGGCTTTTACAGGCTTGTTTTACAGGGAGAGAAAAACCTTTAGAAATTTATTCAGATTAAAAGCCACTGTCATCACAATAGGAAACAAAAATGAGTGCCAATCCTATTGAAACAGATGGAAGGCGCTTTTCAGAAGGCATCAGAGCGCGTGGCAGAAATGATCAAATGTGGAGAGGAAAGCAGCCAACGCAAATGCACACACGCCACCACTTTAACTGCCATGGCTCAAGACTCCGGAATGCTGGAATTTGTAGTCTAGGGAGACATCAGCATTCTTCGGAAGAGAACGCTCAAGACCTTGTAAAACTACAACATCTGCAATTCCATCCCATTGAACCATGGGTTTTAAAGTGGTGATAGTACTTCGACACTACATAGAACAGTGTTTCTCAACCTTCCAAATGCCGCAACCCGTTAATACAGTTAGAATCATAGAATCGTAGAGTTGGAAGAGACCTTGTGGGCCATCCAGTCCAACCCCAATCAAATTCAAGGCACCCCATCCAGCCTCTGTTTAAAAGCCTCCAAAAAAGGAGCCTCTATCACAGTGTTTCTCAACCTGGGGGTCGGGACCCCTGAGGGGGTCGCGAGGGGGTGTCAGAGGGGTCACCAAAGACCATCAGAAAACACAGTATTTTCTGATGGTCATGGGGATTCCATGTGGGAAGTTTGAGCCAATTCTATCGGTGGAGTTCAGAATGTTCTTTGATTGTAATGAACTATAAATCCCAGCAACTACAACTCCCAAAAGTCAAGGTCTATTTTCCCAAACTCCACCAGTGTTCACATTTGGGCATATTGAGTATTCGTCCAAGTTTGGTCCAGATCCACCATTGCATGAGTCCACAGTAATCTCTGGATATAGGTGAACTACAACTCCCAAACTCCAGGTCAATGCCCATCAAACCCTTCCAGTGTTTTCCATTGGTCATGGGAGCCAAGTTTGGTTCAAATCCATTGCCTGGTGGAGTTCAGAATGCTCTTTGATTATAAGTGAACTATAAATCCCAGCAACTACAACTCCCAAATTACAAAATCAATCCTCCCCCAACCCCACTAGCATTCACATTTGGGTGTATTTGGGTATTTGTGCCCAGTTTGGTCCAGTGAATGAAAATGCATCCTTCATATCAGATATTTACATTATGATTTATAACAGTAGTAAAATGACTCTTATGAAGTAGCAATGAAAACAATATTATGGTTGGGGGTCACCACAACATGAGGGACTGTATTGAGGGGAATTCATAACGGTAGTAAAATTGCAGTTATGAATTAGCAATGAAAATAATGTTAGGGTTGGGGGTCACCACAACATGAGGAACTGTAGTAAGGGGTCATGGCATTAGGAAGGTTGAGAACCACTGCTCTATCACACTCCGGGGCAGTGACCCCCAACCATAAAATTATTTTTGTTGCTACTTCACAACTGTAATTTTTGCTACTGTTATGAATCATTATGTAAATATCTAATCTGCAGAATATATTTTCATTTGTATTTTCTGGCTACCAGTATTAAAAAAAACTCTCAAATTACAAAAGCACAACAACAGAGAGGAAACAAACAAGAACATCTAATCACCTCTCAACAAAAGATTGCCCCAGGCACTGCCAGGCCATCAAATGCTAATCAAGGTGTTGTTGTAGGTTTTTGTAGGTTGTTGTAGGTTTTTTCGGGCTATATGGCCATGTTCTAGGGGAGGAAACCATACAAATGAACAAAATCTGGCTACCAGTATTAAACAACTCTAAAATTACAACAGCAAAACAACAGAGAGGAAACAATCTGGGACATCTAATCACCTCTCAACAAAAGATTCCCCCAGGCACTGCCAGGCCATCAAATGCTAATCAAGGTGGTCAGTTGAAACATTAACATCTAGCTCCAGCAGACAAGAGTCCTTTGTCCCACCCTGGTCATTCCACAGATATATAAACCCATTTTCCTAGTTCCAACAGACCTCACTACCTCTGAGGATGCTTGCCATAGATGCAGGCAAAACGTCAGGAGAGAATGCCTCTAGAACATGGCCATATAGCCTGAAAAAAACCTACAACAACCCAGTGATTCCGGCCATGAAAGCCTTCGACAATACAGTGTTTCTTAACCTTCCAAATGCTGCAACCCATTAATACAGTTAGAGTCATAGAATCCTGGAGTTGGAAGAGACCTCGTGGTCCATCCAATCCAACCCTATTCTGCCAAGAAGCAGGAAAATCAAATTCAAAGCATCCCTGACAGATGGCCCTCCAGCCTCTGTTTAAAAGCCTCCAAAGAAGGAGCCTCCACCACACTCTGGGGCAGAGAGTTCCTCATGTTGTTTGTGACCCCCAACTATAAAATTATTTTCGTTGTTACTTTACAACTGTAATTTTTGCTACTTTTATGAATTATTATGTAAATATCTGATCTGCAGGATGTATTTTCATTTACTGGACCAAATTTGGCACAAAAACCTGATACACCCACATTTGAATACTGGTGGGGTTGGGGGGGGATTGATTTTGTCATTTGGGAGTTGTAGTAGCTGGGATTTATAGTTCACCTACAATCAAAGAGCATTCTGAACTCCACCAATGATGGAATTGAACCAAACTTGGCACACAGAACTCCCATGACCAACAGAAAATACTGTAAGGGTTTGGTGGGCATTGATCTTGAGTTTGGGAGTTGTAGTTCACCTACATCCAGAGCACTGTGGACTCAAACAATGATGGATCTGGACATACTCAATATGCCCAAATGTGAACACTGGTGGAGTTTGGGGAAAATAGACCTTGACTTTGGGAGTTGTAGTTGCTGGGATTTATAGTTCACCTACAATCAAAGAGCATTCTGAACCCCACCAATGATAGAATTGAGCCAAACATCCCACACAGAACCTCCATGAAAATACTGTGTTTTCTGATGGTCTTTGGCGACCCTTCTGACACCCCCTGGTGACCCCCCCCCCGGGGGTCCCGATCCCCAGGTTGAGAAACATTGACGTAGAATAATAGAATCAAAAGTTGAAAGAGACCACATGGGCCATCCAGTCCAACCCTCTGCCATGCAGGAAAAGGACAATAAAGCATCCCTGACAGATGGCCATCTGTTTAAAAGCTTCCAAGGAAAGAGCTTCCACTAGACTCCGATGCAGAGAGTTCCGCAGCTGAGTAGCTCTTATGGTTAGGACGTTCTTCCTAATGTTTAGGTGGAAGCTCCTTTTCTGTCATTTGAACTATGGAATCCCCAGAATTGAAGTTTGGCTTAGCCTTCTTGGGCAAAAGGTGCTGGAGCTTCACCAAATTACGAAAGCTGACTGGCACAACCTGGGGATCACAACCAGACACAGTGAAGACATCTGCCCTTGCACTATGCTACTCTGCTGCTGAGTATGCATGCCCAATGTGGAACACATCTCACCACACTAAAACAGTAGATGTAGCTCTTAATGAGACATGCCGCATTATCACGGGGTGTCTGCGCCCTACACCACTGGAGAAATTACACTGCTTAGCTGGTATTGCACCACCTGACATCCGTCGGGAAGTAGCAGCCAATAGTGAAAGGACCAAGGCAGAGACATTCCAGCTCATCTCCTGTTTGGGTATCAGCCAGCACACAAACGACTTAAATCTAGAAATAGTTTTCTAAGATCTACAGAGACACTCGCTGGAACACCTCAGCAAGCGAGAGTCCAAAAGTGGCAGGCTCAAACCCAGAACCTCAACCAATGGCTGATACCAAATGAGAGACTCCCTATTGGGCACACAGAAGACTGGGCGACTTGGAAGGCACTGAACAGACTGCGCTCTGGCACCACGAGATGCAGAGCCAACCTCAAGAAATGGGGCTACAAAGTGGAATCCACGACATGTGAGTGTAGAGAAGAGCAAACCACTGACCACCTGCTGCAATGCAACCTGAGCCCTGCCACATGCACAATGGAGGACCTTCTTGCGCAACACCAGAGGCACTCCAAGTGGCCAGATACTGGTCAAAGGACATTTAATCAACGACCAAGCTTGCAAATTCTGTGTTTTGTCTGTTTGTTTGTTTTTGTTAAAAATGTAATACAAATGTCTGGTTGCTGATGACACAATAAATAAACCAAACTACAACCCAGGATTCCATAGCAATAAAGCCATGTAAGCAGCCCTTGGTGCTGCAATGGGTTAAACCCTTGTGCCGGCAGGACTGCTGACCGAAAGGTTGGCATTTCAAATCCAGGGAGCAGGGTGAACTCTCATCTGTCAGCTCCAGCTTCCCATGTGGAGACATGGGAGAAGCCTCCCACAGGATGGTAAAACATCCGGGCAGCCCATGGATCACGTCTTTGCAGACGGTCAATTCTCTCACACCAATAGTGACTTCTAGTTTCTCAAGTCGCTCCTGACACACACACACACAAAAGTCCTGGAATACTGTTTCGAACAGTATTCATTCTGCAGTACAGCAGAAAGGAGAGTGCTGCATCTTTGGATTATCTTCCCGGCCGTGGGCTGCCCATCTGGCTGGGATTGTGCCGTCCACGCCGCGCCGTTCCTGGTTAAACAGAATGAGTAAATAACTGATTGTTTAAAACCCACCAACTGACAACTGGAAACGTGAAGCCTAAATTGAGGGTGGCAGCGGAGAGGGAGCATGAGGGCCGTCTGCATGAAACCAATGAGCAGCTGCGGCAATTGAATTTGCCCTGTCAGTTGGAAGTTGGGCTTGCAGTTTGGCGCTTGAGCTTCTCCGGAGGACAACGAGATGCAGAAGCTCAAAAGGCCAATGCCATTCTAGGCTGAGTTTATAGCAGGAGAGTTTCTAGACTGAGGGAAGTCATGTATAAATATTTGAAAGGCTTTGTTGAAGGCTTTCATAGCTGGAATCACTGGGTTGTTGTAGGTTTTGTCGGGCTATATGGCCATGTTCCAGAGGCATTCTCTCCTGATGTTTCACCTGCATCTATGGCAGGCATCCTCAGAGGTAGTGAGGTCTGTTGGAACTAGGAAAATGGTCTTGTATATCTATGGAATGACCAGTGTGGGACAAAGAACTTTTGCTACCTTGGCAGCCACCTCTCCACCAAAGTCAACATCGACACTGAAATACATCACCGCCTGAGCTCTGCGAGTGCAGCATTTTCCGAATGAAGCAGAGTGTTTGAGGACCGGGACATCGTAGGATACCAAGGTGCTTGTATATAAAGCTATTGTTCTGCCAACCCTGTTATATGCCTGTGAGACGTGGACTGTCTACAGACATCACATGCAACTCCTGAACGATTCCATCAGCGCTGCCTCCGGAAAATCCTGCAAATCTCCTGGGAAGACAAGCGGACAAACGTCAGTGTGCTGGAAGAAGCAAAGACCACCAGCATTGAAGTGATGGTCCTCCAACATCACCTCCGCTGGGCCGGCCACGTTGTCCGGATGCCTGACCACCGTCTCCCAAAGCAGTTGCTCTACTCTGAACTTAAGAACGGAAAACGAAACGTTGGTGGACAGGAAAAGAGATTTAAAGATGGGCTCAAAGCCAACCTTAAAAACTCTGGCATAGACAATGAGAACTGGGAAGCCCTGGCCCTTGAGCGCTCCAGCTGGAGGTCAGCTGTGACCAGCAGTGCTGCAGAATTCGAGGAGGCACGAGTGGAGGGTGAAAGAGAGAAACGTGCCAGGAGGAAGGCGCGTCAAGCCAACCCCAACCGGGACCGCCTTCCACCTGGAAACCAATGCCCTCACTGTGGGAGAAGATGCGGGTCAAGAATAGGGCTCCACAGCCACATACGGACCCACAGGGAAACCCATGATGGAAGACCATCTTACTCGTCCAATGAGGGATCGCCTAAGTAAGTAAGTAAGTAAAGTAAGTTTCAACTGACCACCTTGATTAGCATATAATGGCCTGACAGTGCCTGGAACAAACTTTTGTTGAGAGGTGATTAGATGTCCTTGTTTGTTTCCTCTCTGTTGTTGTGCTGTTGTAATTTGGACATCTAATCACCTCTCAACAAAAGTTTGCTGACCAGGTGACATATAACTAAGATAGAAATTTTGGAGAGGGATGAAATGTGCAGACAATCCTAGATCACTAATAAAGTGAGTTTAGGGACATAATGATGGGAGACTCCTTATTCTGGGAAGGCACACTGAAACAACCACGTTTTCAGGCTCCTCCTAAAGACTGCCAGAGTTGGGACATGTCTGATGTCCTTGGGGAGTGAGTTCCAGAGTCGAGGGGCCACCACCGAGAAGGCCCTCTCCCTCGTCCCCACCAATCACGCTTGCGATGGTGGTGGGAGTGTGAGCAGGACCTCTCCAGATGATCGAAGAGATCGTGTGGGTTCGAAGACAGAGACAGCGGACCTGTGACTTCAGGGGGAGTGCAACCCCATCCAGCACCGGTAGCTACCCTATACCCCGATCTGGTTTACGATCTACCAGGAGGACCTCTGTCTTATCTGATGGTCTTTGGTGACCCCTCACACACACACCCAGGTACTAACTCCCAGGTTGAGAAACACTACTATAAGGTGTGGGCTACAAATCACTCATGCGGACCGGAGCAGAAAGCCAATTCTGTAAACACACAGGAGAGCTTGGATACAACGTAGGAATACGGGGACATCTTTCCCCAGCGTTCCCCTTGATGAGGCAGCCTGTTGAGAGTTCATTAAACCTCCAGAGATTTCTCACCTTCAGACAGAAACCAAGAGTAACACCTTTTCCCCCTCCTTCCTGTCAGGTTTCCTGCAATTTTTGCAGAATGTCTCTTGGCAAAATTACTTTTTTTCTTCTTTGCGAATCAGAGCAAGACTGGCTGACGGATGGAGCAGATGCAAAACAAGCTAATTTTGAAAAATCCACAAAAGGAAGCATCAGCTACACAATTTGCAGAAATGACATTGTCAAAAATGTGAAAAGAAAAAGGATCTCACTGTCTCCAAAGGAAGGAGTGAGCGGAGGGGGAAGGAGCGCGCTCTTATTCTTCCCTAAGAGATTGAGACAAGTGCAAATGAACAGAGCCTTTGCGTCAAAACCTTCTGCTCTCAAAAATGAAAATCTGAATCTAGGGTGCATCTACACTGCAGAATTAATGCTATTATGACACCACTTTAACTGCTATGGCTCCATGCTGTAGAATTACAGAAGTTGTAGTTTGATAAAGACTTTCTCAAACTACAGATCCCATGGTTCCATAGCATTGAGCCATGACAATTCATGTTGGGTCAAACTCCACTCATTTCACAGTTTAGGTGCCTCATGGACAAGAAGTTAAACATGAGCCAACAATGTGATGAGGTGGCAAAAAAAGCCTATGGGATTTTGGCCTGCATCAATAGGAGCCTAGTGTCTAGATCCAGGGAAGTCATGCTCCCCATGCTCTATTCTGCCTTGGTCAGACCACTTTACCTGGAATATTGTGTCCAATTCTGGCACCACAACTGAGAGATGTTGATAAGCTGGAATGTGTCCAGAGGTGACTAAAATGATCAAGGGTCTGGAGAACAAGCCCTATGAGGAGCGGCTTAAGAGCTGGGCATGTTTAGCCTGAAGAAGAGAAGGCTGAGAGGAGACATGATAGCCATGTATAAATATGTGGGGGGAAGTCATAGGGAGGAGGGAGCAAGCTTCCTTTCTGCTGCCCTGGAGACTAGGGCGCAATGGAACAATGGCTTCAAACTACAAGAAAGGAGATGCCATCTGAACATGAGGAAGAACTTCCTGACTGTGAGAGCTGTTCAGTAGGGCTGGGCGGTTTCGTTTCGTTAATTCGTAATTCGTTAATAATTCGTTAATTTTTTCAATTACAAAACGATAACGAACCATGCTGGAGCAATTATTAAAAAAAACGAATTTTCAAAAACGTTTTGTAAATGCTTCGTATTTCGATATTGTATTCGTTTCGTTATTGTTTTGAGGTCGTTTCGTTATTATTTCCGCATGTCTGGGCCAGTTTTATGGTTTAATTAGTGAAAAAAAATTATAATATCACACCAACAGTCAACAACAGAGGGAGAGGGAAGCTTCAGAAGGTTTTGGAGGTTTTTTAGCGTATTTCGCGGTTGCGTCCGCCATTAACGAATCGATTCGTTATTGTTTCGGAAATCGATTCGTTAATTTTTTACCATTCACGAAATTTCGTAAATATCGAACTTTTTAAAAGGAAAATTTTGTAATTATTTTAAATATCGAAACAAAAAAACCCCCCAAATACAAATCGATTTTAGAAACAAATTTTTCTGTTGTTACCCAGGCCTACTGGGCACATCTAACTTTCATGACCAGAATGTGGTGAAGGCTTCTTCTTTGGAGGCTTTTAAGCAGAGGCTGGATGGCCATCTGTCGGGGGTGCTTTGAATACGATTTTCCTGCTTCTTGGCAGACTGGGGTTGGACTGGATGATGGCCCATGAGGTCTCTTCGAACTCTGTGATTCTACTGATTTCTACATTTGCAAGCATGATGCATTTTGGTCAGCATTTTGGCCCTTTTGTGAATTGTGCAGTTAGGGTGTAAACACACTGTAGAATTAACGCAGTTGGACACCACTTTTTCTGGAAAGTGGTGTTATGGCAGTTGTAGTTTTACAAGGTCTTGAATCTACTTTGCAAAAGAGGGAAGGTGCCTTGCCAAACTACAGCTCCAAGTATTGCATAGGATTGCACCATGGAAGATCAAGTGGTGTCATAATGAATTAACTCTATGGTGTAGATGCACCCATTGTTTTGCAATTCACTAGGAAACAATGACAAATTTGGTTTTGGGTGCCAAACCTGTTTCCTCTATTCACCATCCCCATCACCACTATCTTCCTTCTACACCTATTACAAGCGTGGTGCCTTTTGCAAAACAGCAGGGAAGGCAAGCTGTGCCCACATCTTGACGCCACATTTCATCAATCACGTCCTCCTCAGCGGCACCTGAGGCAACAAAAGAGCTGTACAAACCACAAATGCAATTCGTATGAATAACTCAGTTATAAACCCACAGCCAATGAGCACTCTCTCTTTATACAAGAGGACAGACATGTCAGAGAAATCCTGGGATGCTGAAACTTCGATTTTGCATATGAATGTCAAAGAATATTTTTTTAAAGGTAGCCAAAAAATTCCATCGTGTTTTGTGGAGCCACAAGTTTCTCTATGGAAACAGTGGGACATTTGGGTTGTTGTAGGTTTTTCAGGCTATATGGCCATATTCTAGAAGCATGTCACAGTTTTAAAGGTTGGCTTTATTTTTCTTTTCCTGTCCACTAAAATTCTGTTTTCCATGCTTGAATTGAGAGTAGAGTAACTGCTTCAGGAGGCAGTGACTTTTGGGCATTTGGACAACGTGGCATTCAGTCCAATAGAGCTATTGGCGGAGGAGCATTGCTTCAATGCTGGTGGTCTTTGGGTTGTTGTAGGTTTCTCGGGCTGTATGGCCATGTTCTAGAAGTATTTTCTCCTGACATTTTGCCATTAATCTATGGCAGGCATCCTCAGAGGTTGTGAAGTCCTCACAACCTCTGAGGATGACTGCCATAGATGCAGGCGAAACGTCAGGAGGGAATACCTCCAGAAAATGGCCATACAGCCCAAAAAACCTACAACAACCCAGTGACTCCGGTCATGAAAGCCTTTGACAATACAATGGTGGTCTTTCTTTCTTCCAGCAAGTTGATATTTGTCCGCCTGTTGTCCCAAGCAATTTACAGGATTTTTCGGAGGCAATGCTGATGGAATTGTTCCAGGAGTTGAGTGTGATGTCTGTAGACAGTCCACGTTTCGCAGGTGTATAGCAGAGTTGGGAGGACAATAGCTTTATCAACAAGCACCTTGGCCTCCCTATGGATGTCCCGGTCCTTAAACACTCTCTGCTTCTTTCAGAAGAATGCTGCACTTGCAGAGCTCAGGCAGCGTTGTATTTCAGTGTCAATGTTGACTTTTGTGGAGATGTGGTTGCCAAGGTAGCAGAAATGGTCAACGTTTTCTCATGTTACACCATTAAGCTGTATTTCTGGCATTGCAGTTGGGTTGGTTGGTGACTGCTGGAAGAGCACTTTGGTTTTCTCAGTGTTCAATGAGAGGCCAAGCTGGATTATTGTAGGTTTTTTTGGGCTATATGGCCATGTTCTAGAGGCATTCTTCCCTGATGTTTTGCCTGTATCTATGGCAAGCATCCTCAGAGGTTGTGAGGCCAAGCTTCTTGTATGCTTCTGCAAAGGTGTTTAGAGTGGCTTGTAGGTCTTCTTCTGAATGCACACAGACTATGTTATCATCAGCATATTGGAGTACTATAGCAGATGTTGTTGTGATCTTGATTTTGGCTTTCAGTCTGCTGAGGTGAACTAGCTTGCCATCTGTCCGACAGATGATTTCCACACTGATGGGAAGCTTCCCATCAACAAGGCACAGTATCATAGTCATGATGATGGAGAATAAGGTTGGGGCAATAAAGCATCATCCCTTTTGACAGAGACTTCCAAAGTAAGTGGGTCGCTTTGGGAGCCATTGCTGTCCAAGACTGTTTCCGTCATGTCATCATGGAGGAGCCCGCAAGATGAAATTGTCTGGATGGCAATAGCTGAATCACATACTCTTAGCACCAGAAAATGCCTTCAACAGGTTCACCATAGGGTTTCACAAATCAGCTTGAAGGTACAAAAAGGGGAGAAGGTTTGTATTATGATTGTGGGTGAGCTATGGGTCCCAGCAGGTACACTCCCAAATGTCCCAAATTTCAAGGTTTATTTTCCCCAAACTTCACCAGTGTTCACATTTGGGCATATTGCACCGGGACTGTGGTGTAGCTGGTTGGGAGTCAGCTGCATTAAGATCACTACTGAACAAAAGGTCATGAGTTCAAAGCCAGCCTGAGTCGGAGTTAATATCCCTGAATGTTTCCGACTAATTTGTGTAGCTTGCTGTCAACCTTTGCAGCCTGAAAGACAGTTGCATCTGTCAAGTAGGAAATTTAGGTAACACGTATGCGGGGGGGGGGGGGGTGTCATTTAACTAATTTACGATGCCATAAAAATCTCCAGCAAGCATGCAAAGGAATGAGGAAGTACTCCATCAGTGTCACAAATGGACGGTGAAGCGACAGCTCCCCTGGTGACCAGAATACCCTCATCAAAAGCTGGAAAGTTAAATAGCCTCTGTGTGTCTGTCTATATATGTTGTGTGTCTATGGCATTGAATGTTTCCATAAACAAATATAAATAAATAAATATTTCCCTGCTCTAGAGACATGGACATAATGGATAAATTGACTGAAGCTGCAGGAAAAGTGATTCCACTTAAACCAGTGTTCTCATCCTGGGGGTCGGGACCCCTGGGGAGGTCGTGAGGGGGTTTCAGAGGGGTTGCCAAAGACTATAAGAAAACACACATTTGTGATGGTCTTAGGAACCCCTTTGTCATAGTCGTTTGGGTTCACAGTGCTCTCCAGATGTAGGTGAACTGCAACTCTTAAACTCAAGGTCAATGCCCACCAAACCCTTCCCGCATTTTCTGTTGGCCATGGGAGTTCTTTGTGCCAAGTTTGGTTCAATTCCATTGTTGGTGGAGTTCAGAATGATCTTTGATTTCAAGTAAACTATAAATCCCAGCAACTACAATTCCCAAATGACGAAATCAATCCTGCCCACCCCCACCAGTATTCAAATTTGGGTGTATCGGATATTTGTGCCAAATTTGGTCCAGTGGATGAAAATACAATCCTGCATATCAGATATTTACATTATGATTCCTAACAGCAGCAAAATTACTGTTACGAAGTAGCAAAGAAAATAATTGTATGGTTGGACGTCACCACAACTGTATTAAGGGGTCGCGGCATTAGGAAGGGTGAGAAACACTGACCTAAACATTATAAAGAACTTTTCTGGTGGTAAAAGCTGTTCAATGGTGGAATAGGCTTCTGCTTGGAAGTCCCCTTTTCTGGAGGATCGTAAGCAGGGGCTGGATGGGCATCTCTCAGGAGGGCTTGGATTGTGTCCTCTGTCTGGCAGAAGGAAGTTGGACTAGATGGCCCGTGGGGACCTTTCTCAACTCTTATGATTCAAATGCCTTCTGGAGAGGAGCCTGCTGAGGTTCCAGCGATGGACAGAGACTTGTATTTCTCCCTCTTTGGGGGTCTTCTTCCCACCTTTCCCAGCTTGGTGTGGGAACCGGTTTCTTCTTTGTTCACCCCAAAGGCACAGATGGATAGAGAGATTTGTGCTTTGCCGAAACTTCAAAGGCTTTTCGGGAGGCCTGCTCTGCATCTCCCGGACGTTGGTGGTGGGCCTTGAGGGAGACGCAAGGAACACGTTTACGATGATGGAGCCAAGGTGTGTGGTTTGGGGGGGCCGGGGGTCAGACGAGGGCAAGAGCGCAGCCCCCCTCCGGCTGAGTTATGTGCCTCCCCGGGCTTTAATGCGCAAGGCGTTATTAGCTGCCGGTGATGCTGTCCAGGCGCAGGGGGCAAGGGACAGGTTTCGGAGGGGGAGATGCCGGCGGCATCAGGTACTACTGTGCGCTGAGATCATGCTGGGAAAAGGGCCGCGCATGGAACACCGACTGGAGAACATCTGCGCCTGACAAGGGCCGGGAAGGGGATATTCCCAGTCCCACCGACACCTTATCTCCAGTTGCGCTCCGTTTTGAAGGGAAGTTAGGAACAGCGGTGTCTGGGAGAGTTCACATCCAAATGGAAAAGGTGTGTGGTTTTGTGTAGGGGGGGTGTCGATGTTCAAACACATCTGGATGGAGTTCCTACAGTACACTCACTTCATGTCACCCTGGTCCTACTTGGCTGCCTTTACGATAAACACCGACATTGATTGGGCATCTCTACCCACATGCCCTACCTATCTGTGTCCCCTCCACACCAGAGATGGTATCCCACAAGTGAAAACTATTCCACATTTGTATGTGTGTGTAGTTGCTATTTAGTAATATGGGCTTTTAATAATGCTTTTGTTACTTAGCTAAATATATATAATGCATTGCAATAAATACAATGTGATGCAATACAATCCCTGTAACTGTGGGACTGATACCTGTGAACAACCGCAGGCAACAAAATATGCCTTCTCCATAACAACAACAACAACAACAACAACAACAACAACAACAACAACAAGAAGGGATTCTAGTTACTATGTTTCACAAATGAGGAAAATAACAAGTGCACATTCGCTTTCCAAGGCAGAGCTCTCACCTGAGATTCCTTCCCGAAAGATCAGAAATGATTTTTTTTCATTGCAGGAGTGACTTGAGAAACTCCAAGTTGCTTCTGGTGTGAGAGAATGGGCTGTCTGTAAGGATATTGTCCAGGCAGAGGCGTCCCTAGGTAATTTTCAATGGTAAGCAAACAGTATTTTGCCCCCCCCCCAACCAATCACTGATATATATTTTCTGTTCACCATGGGAGTTCTGTGTGCCATATTTGGTTCAATTCCATCATTGATGGAGTTCAGAATGCTCTTTGATTGTAGGTGAACTATACATCCCAGTAACTACAACTCGCATATGTCAAGGTCTATTTTCCCCCAAGAGCGCCTCAAGAGTGCCCTTGGGCAAAATCCACTATACTGCGAATGCTTACTTTGCGTAATGGGTTGAGCCGTCCCTGTGCTCAAAGGTTGTTGCCCAGATGTTTTGATGTTTTACCATCCTTGTGGGAGGCTTCTCTCATGTCCCCGCATGGGAAGCTGGAGCTGACAGAGGGAGCTCATCTATACTCTCCCTGGATTCGAACCTCCGACCTGTTGGTCTTCAGTCCTGCCGGCACAAGAGTTTATCCCACTGCGCTATCGGGGGATCCTAGAGACGAAGACGAACCCTAGCATCATGTGATATGTAGTTCCTTGAAAGAATACCATCGCATGGGTGTAGATGGAAAGCCTTTTACCATAAAGCATTCATAGAATCATAGAATCCTAGAATCAAAGAGTTGGAAGAGACCTCTGGGCCATCCAGTCCAACCCCATTCTGCCAAGAAGCAGGAATATTGCATTCAAATCACCCCTGACAGATGGCCATCCAGCCTCTGTTTAAAAGCTTCCAAAGAAGGAGCCTCCCCACACTCCGGGGCAGAGAGTTCCACTGCTGAACGGCTCTCACAGTCAGGAAGTTCTTCCTCATGTTCAGATGGAATCTCCTCTCTTGTAGTTTGAAGCCATTGTTCTGCGTCTTAGTCTCCAAGGAAGCAGAAAACAAGCTTGCTCCCTCCTCCTCCCTGTGGCTTCCTCTCACATATTTATACATGGCTATCATATCTCCTCTCAGCCTTCTCTTCTTCAGGCTAAACATGCCCAGCTCCTTAAGCCGCTCCTCATAGGGCTTGTTCTCCAGACCCTTGATCATTTTAGTCGCCCTCCTCTGGACACATTCCAGGTTGTTAAAGACCAGAGATGAAGATTTTATTTCTTGTCAGGAGTGACTTGAGAAACTCCAATTTGCTTCTGGTGTGAGAGAATTGGCTATTTGCAAGGACATTGCCTAGAGGATGTTGACCAGATGTTTCAATGTCTTACCATCCTTGTGGGAGGCTTCTCTCATGTCCCAGCATGGGAAGCTGGAGCTGACAGGGAGCTCATCTACACTCTCCCCAGATTCAAACCTCCAACCTGTTGGTCTTCAGTCCTGCCGGCACAAGAGTTTATCCCACTGCGCTATCGGGGGATCCTAGAGACGAAGACGAACCCTAGCATCATGTGATATGTAGTTCCTTGAAAGAATACCATCGCGTAGGTGCAGATGGAAAGCCTTTTTCCATAAAGCATTCTTTCCCTTTGAACCCTATTTGTATGTTTCTTTTGTTCCCGTTCCAAAATGTTGCCGCAGCCCTCCTCTACGTCTCAGCCTGGAAAAAAAGAGACGTGTCGTGCAATGGCCGGGATTATACGCACAAGGTAATTTTATCGCCACCAAACAGTTGGTCTGAATGGGGAGCCGGCTCTCCCTCCTTGCAATGCCCGGGATGACAAATCCTGACCGAAGCCATAAAAGCAGTGTGATGTTTCGGGCAAATGGAAACCAGAGATAAGGGAGCTGGCTGCGAAGAACAGGGCAGGAGCGGAGCAGAAAGGCCAGGCGTCTTTTGCTCAGGCGGACAAAGGGAAGGAGGCCTTTATCAAGGAGGCCACAGCATCTGTTTCCGCGGCCTCTGACCTCCTCCTCCTCCTCCTCCTGCTTGGAGCCCAGGAATTGCATTGAACTGCATTGGAAAGGAGCCTCTCTCTTTCAGGCAACACCAAAGCAGAAGGCCCACCAAATAAGAGAAAACACACCGTTTCATGGCACTCTGATCCTCACGGATTGCATCCCGTCAAGATCTGACTATAGTCCTGCCTCCACTTTTGCAAGTTTCATGCTCACGGTTGCGATGATTCAACAAAGTCCTTGCAAAACTACAACTCCCACAGTGCCGAAGCATTGAGCCATGGCAGTTAATGAAGGCTCAAACAGCACTGACTCTGCAGCACTGACTCTGCAGATTCCAATCTATCCCCCTGCTTTTTAATATCTACATGAAAGCACTGAGTGAGGTTATCCGGAGTTTTGGAGTTGGGTGCCATCTGTATGCAGATGACGCCCAACTCTACTACTCATTTCCACCAAATTCCGAGGAAGCCTATCAGACCTTGAACCAGTGTCTGACTGCCGTGATGGACTGGATGAGGGCTAACAGGTTGAAGCTTAATCCAGACAAGACAGAGGTCCTCCTGGTCAGTCGCCGGGCTGACCGGGGTATTGGGTGGAAACCTGTGCTCGAAGGGGTCACACTCCCCATAGCTTGGGGGTCCTCCTGGACTCAATGCTGTCGCTAGATGGTCAGGTGTCAGCGGTGGCCAGGAGGGCCTTTGCACAACTCAAACTTGTGCGCCAGCTGCAACCATACCTCGTGAAGTCTGTCTTGGCCAGGGTGATCCACACCTTGGTTACATCCAAACTGGACTATTGCAATGCGCTCTACGTGGGGCTGCCCTTGAAGATGGCCTGGAAGTTTCAACTGGTACAACGGGAGGTACAAGGTCAGTTTCAACTGGTACAAGGTCCTTACTGGAGCAAACTATAGGGAGCATACAACACCCCTATTAAAACAGATTCATTGGCTGGTGATAAGTTGCTGAGCCAAATTCAAGGTGCAGATCATGACCTATAAAGCCCTAAACGGTTCGGGCCCCGCCTATCTCCACAATCGCATCTCCTTCTATGAACCAGCACGAGTTGTAAGATCTTCTGGGGAGGCCCTCCTCTCGGTCCCACTACGGTCTCCTTGGTGGGGAGGAGAGAGAGGGCCTCCTCAGTGGTGGCCCCCCGTCTCTGGAATGCCCTTCCAAGGGAAATAAGACAGGCCCCATCCCTCCCCTCCTTTCGGAAGAACTTGAAGACCTGGTGGTTTCAACAAGGCTTTGAAAATGGCCAGTTCTAACTCAGCCCCACACATTGTCGAATGCGGCCTTATACTTCCTACCAATTACCCAGATTCTTTCCTCTAATCAGCCCCAGAATGAACAGTCACAGACCCCTACCTAATATTATTGTTGCCTGCCATACCATTGCACTCAATTCCCGCCCCCCCCCCCCTTGAATTTTTGGGCTTGCACTAATCTTGGCCTGGCCTTTTAAATTTTTCAGTTGCCTTGAACAGGCAGGATTACTTTTAATATACGTGTGTTATATTGACAATTTTTATGCTTATATTGTTTTGTTAATCTTATGGTTATGTTGTTTTACTTTGTATGTTTTCTGATGTTACATGGGAACCGCTCTGAGTCCCCTCGGGGAGATGGAGCGGTATATAAATAAAGTTTTATTATATCACTATTATAGGTGCATCTTTGGATGTAAGTCTGCTAAACCCAAATGTAACAACAGGTGCCATCTACATTGTAGAATTAATGCAGTTTGACACCACTTTGAATGCCATGGCTCAATGCTATGGCATTACGGGGTCTAAAGAGGTACCACTTAATTTTATCTTGGGCAGAGAAAACTGAGGTTCTTGAAAACTATAATTCTCATGATTACACAGGATTGAGCCATGTCAGTTAAAGTGGTGTTAATTCTGTAATGTACATAAAAGGTAAAGGTAGTCCCCTGACATTAAGTCCAGTCATGTCTGACTCTGGGACTCTGGTACTCATCTCCATTTCTAAGACGAAGAGCCGGCGTTGTCCATAGACACCTCCAAGGTCATGTGGCTGGCATGACTGCATGGAGCACCGTTACCTTCCCGCCGGAGGAGTACCTATTGATCTACTCACATTTGCATGTTTTCAAACTGCTAGGTTGGCAGAAGCTGGGGCTGACAGCGGAAGCTCACGCCGCTCCCTGGAATCGAACCTGCAACCTTTTGGTCAACAAGTTCAGCAGCTCAGCGCTTTAACACACTGCATGTCTAACTAACTAGCTGATCTAGACTCTTGGACATCACTTTGAAGTTTTAATTCTACAACACTGAAGGTCACATCTGACCTCCAGCTGGAGCACTCAAGGGCCAAGGCTTCCCAGTTCTTGGTGTCTATGCCAGAGTTTTTAAGGTTGGCTTTGAGCCCATCTTTAAAGTAACTAATAATGGATCTACACTGGCATTTCATGCAGTTTGAATATGTGTTATATAGTCAGTGTAGACCCATATAACACAATTCAACTGCATTATATGAGTCCATTACAATTCAGATTCAAATTGCATGAAATGCCAGTGTAGATCCATCCTTAGTTACTTTAAAGATGGGCTCAAAGCCAACCTTAAAAACTGACAACAGGGAAGCCCTGGCCCTTGAGCACTCTAGCTGGATGTCAGCTGCGACCAGCAGTGCTGTAGAATTTGAACAGGCACGAATGAAGGGCGAAAAAGAGAAATGTGCCAAGAGGAAGGTGCATCAATCCAAACCCGACCAGGACTGGCTTCCACCTGGAAACTGATGCCCTCACTGCGGGAGAACATGCAGGTCAAGAATAGGGCTCCACAGTCACCTACAAACCCACTGCCAGGACACCCATCTTGGAAGACAATCCTACCCGGACAACGAGGGATCGCCTAAGTAAGTATATTACTTTATTTATTTACTAGCCGTCCCCTGCCACACATTGCTGCGGCCCACATGGGGGTTCTGTGTGAGAGGTTTGGCCCAATTCTACCAATGGTGGGGTTCAGAATGCTCTGTGATTGTAGATGAACTATAAATCCCAGGAACTACAACTCCCAAATGTGAGGATTCTATTTTCCCCAAACTCCACCAGTGTTCACATTTGGGCATAGTGAGTATTCGTGTAGGGTTTGGTCCAGATCCATCAGTGTTTGAGTCCACAGTGATCTCTGGATGCAGGTGAACTACAACTCCAAAACCAAAGGACACTGCCCACCAAACTCTTCCAGTATTTTCTGTTTGTCGTGGGAGTTCTGTGTGCCAAGTTTGGTTCAATTCCATCATTGGTGGGGTTCAGAATGCTCCTTGTTTGTAGGTGAACTATAAATCCCAGCAACTACAACTCCCAAATGACATAATCAATTTTTTGAGTGAAGGACATGCATTGGGTTGTTAGGTGTCTTGTGTCCAAATTTGGGGTCAATTTGTCAAGTGGTTTTTGAGTTCTGTTAATCCTACAAACTAACAGACCTCACCTCTGAGGAAGCTTGCCATAGATGCAGGCGAAACGTCAGGAGAAATGCTTCTAGAACATGGCCATATAGCCCGAAAAAACCCACAAGAACTGAACTAACATTATATTTTTATTTATATAGATTTTATTATTCTCCCAATTTGGCAAAAAACAAAAAAACAAAACGTTAAAACAATTTTTATTAAAAGGATGTAAATGTATAGAAATGTAAAAACAACTCAGCTATATATATACTAATAGAATCATTACACATTGAAATATTAAAATGCATGAAAGAGCCAAATTTCTCACTCCTGCAATATGGAAATTCAGTGATGTCTGATAAAGTCTGCACAGAGAAGCCGTTGAAATCTGCAAGAAGGTCTGCAAGAAATCTTGAAAATGAACAAAATCTGGCTCCCAGTATTTTTTAAAAAAACTTGAAAATCAGGACAGTAAATAAAGAGGAACATTCAAACAACAGGGGAATTCCCGACAGGAAACTATCAGGGCTAGCTCATCACCTCCCAACAAAGGATTCCCTCAGATAGTAACTGTTTTTAATGATATGATTAATGTTTACACATCCGAGTTTATTGTCTAATTGGTTTATCCCCAATCTCAATGTTTAATTCTTTCATTATAAGTTTATTGCCATTATTGCCTGGCTTGAAAGCAGTACGTGTGAAAAAGATCTCGAAGTCCTCGTGGACAACAAGTTAAACATGAGCCAACAATGTGATGTGGCGGCAAAAAAAGCCAATGGGATTTTGGCTGCATCAATAGGAGCATAGTGTCTAGATCTAGGGAAGTCATGCTACCCCTCTATTCTGCTTTGGTTAGACCACACATGGAATATTGTGTCCAATTCTGGGCACCACAATTCAAGAGAGATATTGACAAGCTGGAATGTGTCCAGAGGAGGGCGACTAAAATGATCAAGGGTCTGGAGACAAGCCCTATGAGGAGCGGCTTAAGGAGCTGGGCATGTTTAGCCTGAAGAAGAGAAGGCTGAGAGGAGATATGATAGCCATGTATAAATATGTCAGAGGGAGGAGGAGGGAGCAAGCTTCCTCTCTGCTTCCCTGGAGACTAGGACGCAAAACAATGGCTTCAAACTACAAGAAAGGAGATTCCATCTGAACATGAGGAAGAACTTCCTGACTGTGAGAGCCGTTCAGCAGTGGAACTATCTGAATGTGGAGGCTCCTTCTTTGGAAGCTTTTAAACAGAGGCTGGATGGCCATCTGTCAGGGGTGATTTGAATGCATTTGAATGCATTTGGTTATTTCTGCTTCTTGGCAGAATGGGGTTGGACTGGATGGCCCATGAGGTCTCTTCCAACTCTTTGATTCTATGATTCTATGATTGTGTATTATTTTGTATTATTCCTGATGTTGTTTGTTACTTTGTAAGACATTGAATGTTTGCCTGTTTTTTTGTGCTCTACACCACCCTGAGTCCCTTTTGGGAGAGAGGTGAGATCTAGAAATAAAGTTTACTACTACTACTACTACTACTATTATTATTATTATTACAGTAAGAAGCCAGACCTTGAAACTGCAAAGCCATTAAATGCTAATCAAGGTGGCCATCTGAAACATTCTCACCTACCTCCAACAGACAAGAGTTCTTTCTCCCACCCTGGACTTTTCACTTGCCTAGTTTCCCACAGACCTCACAAGCTCTGAGGATTTTTTTTTGTCGTGTCAGGAGTAACTTGAGAAACTGCAAGTCGCTTCTGGTGTGAGAGAATTGGCCATCTGCAAGGACGTTGCCCAGGGGATGCCTGGATGATTTGATGTTTTACCATCCTTGTGGGAGGCTTCTCTCATGTCCCCGCATGGGGAGCTGGAGCTGATAGAGGGAGCTCATCCGCCTCTCCCCGAATTCGAACCTGCAACCTGTCGGTCTTCAGTCCTGCCGGCACAGGGGTTTAATTCGCTGTGCCACCGGGGGCTCCATGGATGCAGGTGAAATGTCAGGAGAGAATGCTTCTGGAACATGGTCATACAGCCCGGAAAACTCACAACAACCCATCTGATAAAAGTCTTTGCGTGAACATAAGCAAAAGCCTGCATGTTTGTAATGGGAGGGAAAAGCACCCGATGCCCTGCCGAAATCTGTGCCTATGTTCTTTGAGGTGAACTTCCCCAAATCCAAAAGACACCCTTAATTCAGTCATTGCAGCCTTGTCCTTTATTCCCCCCTCGAGTTGCGCCCGATGTGCAATTCATTTTGAATAGTCAAGCTTGCCCTTCACCCACCCAAATATACAAACATAAAATGCTGCCCAGAATATAATAAAGCCACAAGAAAACATCCATCCATCTTCCTCCTCCCCGCTGCCTCCGCCTGTTCTCACTGATGCAAATCGTGGCTGCTTAAATCCCCAAATTTCATTAATAGTTCAAGGGCTCATTTGCATCCAGGCTGAAAAGAGGGGTGGGAAAGGGGCCCACCTCCGTGGACATGGAATGAGTAGAGAAGGAAAAAGCAATGAGGCTGGCCAAGGTGGGAAAGAGCGCATGGAAGGGGGATGGATTCCACCATCAAGGAAGCCATGGCTGTTCTGACTTTGCAAGACTTGAAGGTGTTAGAGATCCTAAATTGGGTCTTCTTAGGTCCACATCACGGGAGCATGAAAGGAAGGAGACCCAAGAAAAGATCAAAAAACAAGGTTTATTTTAGTTTCTTCATGAAGAAGATGAACAGCCTGACCGCATATGCAGATTCTACCCTTCAAGTGACTGCCGCCTCCCCTTGGCTTTTGTCCACCGATATATAACCTCAAGTAAACAAGAACTTTTTTTTGTCATGGACAGTACTCTCTTTCCAGCCCCCTCCCTTGACCTTTTGATGGAAAGTACCTTCTTGTACCTGCAGACTCTGCGCTTAACCACAACCTTTGAACTTAACCACAATACAACTTTCGACCTCTATATGTCACATCTTGTTTCTTAAAAGCATTTTCTTCCGTGTTGCTCTTTTTCTACAGAGAAAAGGTATGTTCCTCTTTTGCTGTTAATTTCATTCAAAGCCCCTTGCTTAGCATTTGCAAATTTCACTCAAAGACCCTTTCAAAGGCTTGAGGGACTCCCTTTTACGGAGTCACTATGAGTCACAGAATCCTAGAATCCTAGAGTTGGAAGAGACCTCATGGGACGTCCATTCCAGCCCCATTCTACCAAGAAGCAGGAAAATTGCATTCAAAGCACCCCTAATAGATGGCCATCCAGCCTCTGCTTAAAAGCCTCCAAGGAAGGAGCCTCCACCACATTCTGGAGCAGAGAGTTCCACTGCTGAATGGCTCTCACAGTCAGGAAGTTCTTCCACATATTCAGATGGAATCTCCTTCCTTTCCATTGCATCCTAGTCTCCAGAGCAGAAGAAAACTGGTTTGCTCCCTCCTCCCTATGACTTCCCCTCCCCTCTTGATCCATGGCTGTCTCCTCTCAGCCTTCTCTTCTTCAGGCTAAACATGCTCAGCTCTTTAAGCTGCTCCTCATAGGGTTTGTTCTCCAGACCCTTGATCATTTTAGTCACTCTCCTCTGGA